>JADMNF010000102.1:0-120531 GCA_016097085.2 Sporothrix curviconia | reverse complement strand
TGTCCAGTTCCCGCATGGGGCAACTGACGGAAGCGAGAGGCTCGGTGAGGCAATGTGAAGGAGGTCACACGAGCAATTTTTGCTGTCCTTGGGAGTTCTTTAGTTGCGGGCCAAATATCGAGAGATAATAATTTGGGAAGCCCAAGCTAGGCATGGCTTGAGACGACTTGGCAGTCTTTACGATCAGTACATTGTACATGTACATGCACGTACGGAACACATTCATGTATCAGGCGATCGATAATACCCAGCAAGTCGAGAACAGAGTATGGAGAGGAGTTAATTGACGTGAATCAGCGGGAAGAAAGAGAAGGGCGTGTGGAAGGATGCATGGAAGGATGCATGGAAGCCCTGATGAAAGCAGAAATCGGGCCGAAAGGGGGGGCGGGCACAGCAGGACCTTATTGTGGTTATGGGCGATGCTGGTAAGGTAGCAGTGCAGGAGGACAGGAAGTCCAAAAACGCCTAGAAGGTTTCTAGAAGGAGCTTGTTTCTAGTATCGAGCTGAGTGGGTGTCGTAAGGTGGTGGGTGGTGTGGGGAAGGTTGCGAGGCCTTTTGGGTGGTATCGTCTCTTCTCCTTTCTCCTTTCTCTTTCTTTTCTTTTCCTTCTTCTTTTCTGTGGCAGTAGTTGAACCTTCTAGCTTGCGCCAAATAAGGCGCGTCTGTATATGCAAGCCAGTTGGCTACGGCAAAGACCAAGGCATTTTCTTTTCTTTTCTCTTCTTTTCTTTTCTTTGCCTGCTTTCCTTTCTTTTCAGTTCAGAGAACATATCTTTTATGACCCGCGAGAACTGACCCTGACACACGTCTCACTCTAAGATGCGTTTCTACCAGCATCAGAGATCGTCACTGTCTCTTGCTCCTCGCGGAATTGGTCCGAGCACAATGGGTCGGGTGGCCAATAAAGGAAGTGCTGCATCTGGCCGACCCCAGGACGCGTTCTGAAGAGGATCGCCTAGCTGCCTCTTTCAAGGGTTATCTTTCGGCGTTGTATTTTGTGTGGATTTCTCTTACACAATCATACGACACAAATATCGATCCCTAGGTACATGCACATGTACGGTGTATTAACGTACTCTGTAGATGTTTTGGTATTTACACGCAGACCTCGTCTTGAAAATTAAGTGCTGCGTCGAGCTATTATGAAAACGAACAACATAGATCGCCAGCCCAAGGGCCTCCGCATACACTCAGCTTATGATTGCAGAAAGGATTAAGTACAGACTGGCGATGAGTAAAGAGGCACGCTTTGCTGATTACATTGGGTGTTTTGTACACATCATGAAAGTGCCCAGTCTGTTGGTCTGCGAACCAAGATTCAACCAGAAAAATAAGTTGAAATAAAATAAAAGGAAAAAGGAAAAAGGAAAAGGGAAAAACAAACTCAAGCAATCCATCTCCTGTTCTAAACCACTCACACTTGACCACCTTCCTGAACTGGTGCACCGCCCTCTTTTCGCTGTATTTGTTACGTTTTTCTTTGGGGCCAAGACAGCAGCGGTCCGGGGTTTACTGGGGTGGCTGGCCTTGCCCAAGACCGGGAAAGCCCCGTCTTATCGGTGGCCATTACTTGTACTTAGACCCCGTTTTAATGACCAGCAGTGTTTTACTCCAGAGAATATCGTAAATACAGCATTGACACGTCCTACTGTGATTGCGGGTACCTTTTTGTTGTCAGTCAGCAAAATAGCCGTGTATTCGCTGTTTGTACGTGTACGAAGTAGCATTCAAAGGTGTAAAAGTGCCCAGAACCCAGCGGCTTTTCTCCAGTTGTCCATTGTGTCTGATCCTCCTGCACTCTTCTCTGCAACTCAACGTTGAGCCAGAGCAGGCCAAACCTCGCGATGTCTCATCTTTCAAAAATGCATTGCGGTCTTTGTACTTGGCAGCCCCTTTCATGTTATTTTTATGTTATTTTCATGTTATTTTGTTTGTATTTAATTTGTGTATATATTCTGCATTACACGTCCAGCACAATGTACACCTTTTTATCTTGAAGCACAGCCCCCAGATGGCTTTGCAGGCAATTTCGGCGGACTCTCAGCGGAGAGGCGAGACATGGAGATTGGACACATAGGTGGCTTAACCCAAAGCGTCCCAAGTGAGCTTTTTTAATACCTAGTTTTGGTTCAGCCAGCCGCGTCCGGGTATTCTTTTATTCATGTTTTTGGAACACTGTGTACCATGCATGGTATTGCGAATCGTCCTTCTTCTGCCAACTTGTGGGAGAAGCCTGCAGACAGTCTCTTCGCTTTCCTGGCCGCAGCACAAAAATAAAATATACAAACAGCTCTGCCCGTGGGCTACCAGAAAAAGAGAAACGCCCGCTGAAAGGCGTTTCTGATCTGCAGTCAACACATCGTCCAGTGCACCGCCTGCAAGGGATCGCCCGTGGCTGATCTTGTCTCTGCCGTGTATTACATGCTCACTTGTACTTTGTACTCTCCGAGCATTGGCCACGCACATGCAGATGCCATGTCCCCGACTTCGCTGGCCCTCAGACTTGTCACCCCCAGGCGTTTTCTTTTTCTTTCTTTCGCTCCTACCCCGGCTCACATGCTTGTTGATCCTTTCTGCACTGTCAGCCCGTCTCCTCTATTAAATGACTGTGCCCCCGTCTTCCTTTACCCTTTTCCTTCTCCCTTCTTCCTTCTTCCTTGTCCTCCTTACCTACCTCCACTGCCAACTCCAACACAGGGGCAGTCAACTCACAATCCCTCTCTACCCTGTCCATCTACAGTAACATTAACCTCCTCATCGCTCCCGTCACGACATCACCACCAACCTCAAACCAACCGCACATAGCCACCATGAGCGGATCCGAACAAGGAGGTGGCCGGCCGGCCCATGGTCGTCCAGGACAGCATCTCGCAGCAGAACTTCCTGCCGGACCACCTGCCCGGCGACGAAGAGGTCGGCGGCATGCGCAGCCGCCGCGTGGGCAACGAGAACCGCTCGTCCGCGACCTCAAGGGCCGCCACATCCAGATGATTGCCATTGGCGGTGCCATTGGCGCCGGCCTCTTTGTGGGCTCCGGCAAGGCGCTGCACGACGGCGGCCCGGCCTCGCTCATTATCTGCTACGCCATTGTCGGCGTCATGCTGCTCTTTACCTGCCAGGCGCTGGCCGAGCTGGCTGTGCTGTACCCGTCAACGGCGCCTTTTACACGTACACGGTCCGCTTCATCGACCCCTCGTGGGGCTTCGCCATGGGCTGGGAGTACGCGCTCAACTGGCTGACGGTGCTGCCCTTTGAGCTGACGGCCGCCTCGATCACGATCCGCTTCTGGCGCGAGGACCTCAGCGAGGGCATCTGGATTGCCGTGTTCCTCGTGGTGCTCGCGGCCATCCAGTTCTTTGGCGTCCGCGGCTACGGCGAGGTCGAGTTCGTCCTGAGTCTGATCAAGATCATGGCGTGCATCGGCTTCATCATCCTGGGCATCGTCATCAACGTCGGCGGCGTCGGCAGCCAGGGCTACCTGGGCGCGCAGTACTGGCACCACCCGGGCGCGCTCCAAAACGGCTTCAACGGCTTTGCCAGCGTCTTTGTCGTGGCCGCGTTTGCCTTTGGCGGCACGGAGCTCGTCGGCCTCGCGGCGGCCGAGTCGGCGCACCCGGCCAGGTCCATCCCCAAGGCCACCAAGCAGGTCTTTTGGCGCATCTTCTTCTTCTACATTGTCAACCTCTTCATCCTCGGCCTCATCCTGCCGGCCACCGACCCGCGCCTGCTCGGCGCGTCCGGCGCCAACACCAAGGCCTCGCCGTTTGTGCTCGCCATCCAGGACGCCGGCATCAAGGTGCTGCCCTCCATCTTTAACGCCGTCATCACCATCTCCGTCATCAGCGTCGCCAACTCGTGCACCTTTGGCTCCACGCGCACCATGCAGGCCCTCGCCGAGCGCGGCATGGCCCCAAGTTCCTGGCCTACGTCGACGGCGCCGGCCGCCCGCTCTACTGCGTCTACGTGCAGCTGGCCTTTGGCCTGCTGGCATTCATCGGCCTGTCCGGCTCCGCCGATACTGTCTTCAACTGGCTGCTCGCCCTGTCGGGCCTCGGCTTCTTCTTTGTGTGGGGCTCCATCTGCCTGACGCACATCCGCTTCCGCCACGTCTGGAAGGCCAAGGGCCGCAGCCTCGCGCAGATCCCCTACCGCCCTGCCCTCGGCGTCTACGGCAGCTACGTTGGCCTGGGCCTGGTCATCCTGTGCCTGATTGCCTCCTTCTACAGCGCCCTGTACCCGGAGCCCGGCGCCAAGCCCAGCGCCAACATCTTTTTTCCAGAAATACCTGGCCCTGCCCGTCGTCATCACGCTCTACCTGGGCTGGAAGATCCGCACCCGCGACTGGCGGCTGTACGTCCGCACCGAGGACATTGACATTATGGAGGGCCTGTGCGAGTACGAGCCCGAGGAAATCGACGAGACGCCCAAGACCTGGAAGAACATGCCCATGCGTGCGTTCAAGACGATGTTTTAGGGGTGACGTGGTGTTATTTTCTTTTTTTTTTGTTTCCTTTTTATCCTCTTTTTTTCCCTTTTCTTAATCTCATGCCCACATATTGTACAATGTGTCTTTCATTTCTCATACTATCCTACTAGTTTCATTGCGTAGAAAAATATCACTTTTAAACAACAAATGCCACACGTCCGTCTACGAGAAAATTATGTGCAGAGACCTTGTTTCAACAAATCAAACAGCATTGTATTGGTGAATTATTGGGACTGAGTGACTGAACGCAGCGAGCGTGCAAGTGTAGAAACCCCACAAAATGCCCACGTCTCTCTTCCAGCACCCCTCCGTTGACCAGTCTCCTCCCGGATGCATCCAAGAAAGGTAAAGGACGGAAAGAAAAGCAAGGGCATATCGTTTGCAGCGTGTGATTGCTGGGCAATTTTAGATGTGTTCGCTAAACAGAGCAGTTGTGAGTGACATATTTCGTGATGTGCTGCACACAGAGAGACAAAGAGACACCCAAAAACAAAAAAAAAAAAAAAAAACTTACACAGCCTCGGTGGCCACGTTTGCGAGGGCAAGCTCGGCGTCCTTGTTGCCCTTGTCCATTTCAATCTGCAAGACGGACTCGGCCGGGATCTTGCCAAACTTGCGCATGGGCACGCGGGCGTTGAAGAGGTGGTCGATCTGCTCGAGCGACTTGCCCTTGCACTCGGGCAGGCAAAAGTAGATGAAGAGCAGGGCCAGGAAGACGATGCCGCCAAAGATGAAGCCGACCTTGCTGCCGAGGTTGGCGTAGTCGGCAAAGACCATGTAGGGTATGCAAAAGTTGACGGCAAAGTTAAAGACAATGTTGACGATGAAGCCGACGCGCACCGTCTGGTCGCGCAGCCGCAGCGCGGCCACCTCGGTGGTCACGACCCAGGTCATGGGCCCCAGCCCATGCCAAAGGCGACGCCGAACACGGTCATGAGGGACATGACGGCCGTCTTGCTGGCGCGGTCGAGCGTGGCCTGCGTGCCGATGCCGGCCATGGACAGCAGCGCGGCCAGCATGAGGCCGTTGGCGACAAAGAGAATGGTGCGGCGGCCGAAGCGGTCGGAGCCGAGCAGCATCAGCACCATGACGCCGGCGGCGAGCGCCGAGTTCATGACGGCAAACAGCGACGGGTTGAGCGTGTTGAGCGACTTGACGTAGATGGCGCCGTACTGCGACACAAAGGCCTGGCCCGTGGCCTGCTGGAAGAAGTTGACGGCCACGACAATAAACGTGCGGCGCAGGTTGATGCCCTGGAAGATCTCGCGGAAGCGGCCCGTCTCGCTCTCGCGCTGCAGCTGGAACTGGATCTCGGCAAACTCGCGGTCAATGTCGTCGTCGGTCACGTTGGCGTGCTCGCGGAAGAGCACCAGGTTGCGGCGCGCCTCGTCGACGCGGTCCTGCTGCAGCAGCCAGCGGCGGCGACTCGGGCACGAACCAGATGCCGGCGAGCACAATGGAAGGCACGACGTAGAACAGGCCGAGCGGGATGCGCCAGGCGCGGTCGTCGTTGGGGAAGTGCAGGCTTCGTGCCGTAGCAGACGCTGTTGATGACGACGCCGCCAAAGGTCAGGCTCAGCTGGTACGAGCCGACAGCGAAGCCTCGGAAGGATGCGGGGACTGTCGAGTTAGTTTTTTTTTTTTTTTCTTTCCCTTTCTTTCTCTTTTCTCTTTTCTTTCTCCTTTCTTCTATACATCCCCCTCCCCCCTCCCCCAACTTACCAATCTCGGATTGGAACACCGGCACCACAGACAGCTCCATGCCGACGTAAAAGTAGTTGAGGATGCGGGCTGCCATGATCTGCGACTTGTTCTGCGCTGTGACGCACAGCGTGGCCGTGACCAGGGCGTACGCGCTCATGCCACACATGCACCAGCGCCGGCCGAAGCGCGCCGAGATGAAGCTGCCAAAGAGGACGCCGAGGCCAAAGGTGATGTAGTTGAGGCTGTCAAACAGCGACAGCCAGTAGCTGGGAAAGTAGTACGCCTTGGTGGCCTCGTTGTACTCGCCAAAGCGCCGCGTGAACGGCGTCATGGCCTGCGTCGTCGAAAAGGCCTGGTTGTCGAAGCCATAGTTCATCGACGAGATGGAGATGAGCACCACCGAGTAGAGCAGCCGGCGGTTGACGTGCTGCGTCCGCGAGCGGAAGAAGTCGCGATCTTGGCCATTGTGTCTAGGGTGATGGAGTCGTGGAGGGAGGCGAACGATTGCGGTAGTCGGAGACAACAGGAAACAGATAGAAATGAAATATAAAAAAAAACAACAAAATAGAAGACAACCCGGCAGATGCAGACGATCAGCGGCTGACCATATGTCCCGGCGAGGCTGTGATTGACCTTTTATCTTCTATTTAGGACGCAATCACACAATGTCGCCATACTGTATCCATATTTTGTCTTCTTCCATTCTTTCTTCCGCCCCTTGTCGGTCGTGGATTGAGGTTCCCCAGATTCTTGCGGAAGGGACGTTTAGGGACGATGCCGATGCCGTCTTGGCACTAGCCGTCGCTATAAGTGGGGATTGCCTTGTTGCCAGGCCCAGAATGCGGAGGAGTCATCGATCGCATTGGTCAGTCTTTCAGGTCCAGCGATGAGGTGATTGCGAACAGCGCGACGGCCGCGACCTCCGCGACGATGGCCAACCAGCCCTGGCGAGATTAGACCGACGTCCCCGGCGTGAGCTTGAGCGCGCCACTCCGCTTTTTGCTGCCAAACTCCCGCCAGACTCCCGCCAGACTCCCGCCAAACTCATCGCCGTCCGTGCTCTGGCGTGCCGGCGCCGACATGCCATCCAACGTAGTGAGACCCGCCTCGGCCATCTCCCGGCTCCAAAATCCCGGGCGACTTGAGGAGTGTGATGGCTGTGGGCAGACGTTTGCCCTCCTGAGACTGAAGTTTTGGATTAATAAATAAAGTCATATTTTGCGGTTATTCTAATGTGCATTTGATTTTTTTCTCTTCTCTTCTCTTCTTTTACTTTTCTTAGTTTTTTTCCTAAAATTTTCTTAAAGTTGTTGTATATTTGTGTTTCATTTATTTTCTTTTTTTAATAAACATGCCGTTCAAAGAACAAAAAGACAACGGAAGTAGGAAAAAATTGGTACAGTTTTGTGATAGACATAATGCAACTTGAAATAAAGGAGAGCACTTATATGTGGTGTGGTGACTGGCATCTAAAGCAAATCGATCGATTCCCGCAATGTTCCAGATTAGATGCATCTCGATAAGACGGTTGGCCAACGTAGCCACGTTTTTGTCGAGGTCTCTTGTGCTAAACAAATCTAGTGAACAGTGTGATTAACGCCCATCTCCGCTGCAATGCCTCTCTCTGCCCATCTGCAATTTGAGGATAATTTTGAGACGCACTGTTTCCACAGCATGACGTATTACATATTCCGTGCAATGTATGCAAGCCCACCGTGACCATGCATGTGATTGCGTTGTAATACCGTGGTTCTTCAAGAAGACCTGAACAACCCTCCGTACTCTGTGCCTATTCCAGGCTGAGAAGCATAGGCAGGTATTGCACACGCCGGCCTTTGACGTGAAGCAGAAGACGACTGTGCATTATTATTATTGCTTCCGTTTTTGGCTCGTTGGCGTGGCAGGACGACAAAATATTGCCCCGTTCGTGCTAGTCCCAGGCGTCTTCCAATAGTCTGGGCACTAGCCTTGCATCGAGCCCCTGGTTTAGCATCTAGCGAGGTTCATCCCAATGTGCCGCACAGTTGCACAACCCAAAATTGCCCCTGAAGAGGCCCAGCCCGTTGACATAAACACGGCAGTTTACTGCAGCTAATATTGGGCCAGACCGGGTTCTATATTCTCGCCATGCCTGTTCTCGTGATAAACCCTACCCAAGCTCCATCCAAAGTGGACAGGCAAATCGAGCTGAAAACGCCACCAAATAAGCCAAGAGCCCAGTCAAATGGAGAAACTGGGACGGGATGAGGAGGAACAGAAGTGAATAGGAAAAAAGAAAGAGATAAAAAGCCTTAAAGCGCCACCCGCGGAGGCGTTCGTAGCATCAGATCCTATCTCCTGCTACACTCCGTACTCTGCACGTCGAACGTCGGCCACACTCATCCATCATGCGCGCAACAACCGGCATCGTGACGGCACTCATGGCAGCTGCCGTGCCAGTGCTGGCCGGCCCGTGTCGGCCCGGCAAGGACGCGTTCTGCACGGCCAACTCGCTGGTCCTCTCGGCCCTGAAGCTCGACGGCGCGGCCACCGCCTTTTGCTCCAGCTACCTGTCCATCTCGACAGTCACCATGTAGGTCGATTACGTTCCACGATCCTGTTGTCTTCTTCTTTTTGTCTGTGACTCACCGTCGAAACCAATACAGTGACGAGACCGTCTCGGTGACTCCTGCGGCGTCGACGGATGTCGTCTCGTCCACCCTCACGGCCTCGACCGTCACGTCGACGTTGGTCTCGGAGGAGCTGCGGTCCTCCGAGGCCACGGTCACGTCCACGGCAATCAGCTACTCGACGACGACGACAACGCTGACGACCTCCACGGTGACGCTCTCCTGCCTGGACAGTGCTTACACGGCCAACGCTGCGAACTCGGCCTCGGCGTCCGTGGCTGCTGCGTCCAGCTCGTCTGTGCTGGTCTCCGTCCCGAAGAAACGCACGCTCCCTCCAGCCATCGGCGGCCCGCCCGCCGAGATCCCAGTTGACTGGCCGCAGTCGGCCGTGTCGCAGATTTGCTCGTGCCTGGCGCTGCCCACGCCCACCTACACCAACACAGTGCATGTTTCGCTGTCGGCCAGCGTCGACACGGTCACGGCGACGGTCACGGTCACGCCCAGCGCCACCGTGACGTCGTCGTTTGTGTCCGTCTCGACGAGCACCTACACCTCGGTCTCCTACACGATCTCCGTCGTCGTCGAGACCGCGTACGCCACGGCCACCACCATTGCCACGTCGGGCGCCGCCGCGTACCGCCGGTACAAACAGCCCCTACGATGCCAACATTGCGGACGGCGGCTTCACGTCCGACTATTTTGGTCCCGGCAACCCGACGCGGCCGGCTGTCCTCTCGTCGGGCGCGCTGGCCTCGCTGACCTTTTCCACGCCCTCCTGGCCCGGCAGCGACACGTACCTCTACCTGGCCAACGGCGACACGTTTGACAGCGCGCAGGCCGCCCTGCTGTTCCAGGGCTTCTTTGTCGCGCGGCAGACAGGCACATACACGCTGTCGTCGTCGGGCGACTATATTGACAACTACGGCTACCTGTGGACGGGCGACGTAGCCTACAGCACGTGGGACGACAGCAACACGGCCTTCCAGGCAAGCCGCACGGGCGCCGGCTACTACGGCGGCAGCGTCGCCGTGACGCTCAACGAGGGCGACGCCATCCCCATTGCCTGGCTGTGGGCCAACGGCGGCGGTGTCGGCCAGAGCTGGTTTGTCGTGTCGTCGCCCGACGGATCCTCCACCACAGACACGACCGGCTTCCTCGTGCCCGCCTGCAGTGCCGACACCTTTGCGTAAGGGGAGAAGCATGGTATCATGGCATTGTGGCATGCATGTTTTAGTCATTCCAATCCTATTCTGCTGCTCTATTGTCGTGCTGTTATTTTGTTCATTAATACGCAAGGGCTACAGCAATAATATCCCAGCTTGCCGGCGTGTTTGAATTGTATATGCTTCTAGTAGTTTTCTAGTCTATTTTCTGTCTATGGTGCTCCGTACCCGGTAACGGCCAGAGCAAGCCCTGGTGCTGCTGGACCACGGCTCGTGGGGTATACGCGGTGCTGACCTAGATCTTGTACCGCAGCAGCGTATACGAGCACCGCTTGAGGACAACGGTCTTGGATGTGGTCAGATCCGAGTGCACCGGCACAATCTTCTCCATGTTGTCAAACGAGTTTTCATCGAGGGGCTCGCCGGCGACCTCGATCCGCTCAATGCCCGCCTGGAGGGGGCAGTCGATTTGCAGGTCGACCTGCACATCCTCCAGCTTTCCATTCACGACCGAGACGGTGAGGATGCCACCGTCGTCGTCAATGGTCGCCGCGAGGTCGAGGTACGGGAGCTCGTCCGGCAGCATGCGGGCAAACCTTTCGAGCTGGCCGACCAGGGGGCCCTGGAAGGTGGAGCACGCCGCGTGGGCCGACACGGAACGGCCGGCGAGGTATTTCGAAGCGAGAAAGTACGGCCACCACGTCGTCTGCTTCAGCAACGCGCCATCCTTGGTGAAGAGCGGAGCGATAACGTTGACGGCCTGGGCAAGGCAGGCAATTTCCACGGTGTCGGCGTGCCGCAGAAACACGTTGAGCCACACGGCCACGCCGAGCATGTCGGACACGTTGTAGATCTCCTCGTGGCCCTCGAAGCCGGGTACTTTTGCGGGTTCCAGACATTCCACTCGTCAAAGCAGATCTTGACCGGCCGCGCCACCTTCTTCTGGTAGCGGGCCAGCCCGATCATCGACTGTGTCCAGACAATGGCCGTCTCGGCGATGCGCGGCGCAAAAAAAACGCCATCTCGTGCGTCTTCTGCTCGCTGTACAGGTGGATCGAGTGGTAGTCCACGTGCTCGATGCACTCGCCCAGCACGTACGAGTCCCAGTCGTCGTACCCGTGCTTCCCACACAGCACCAGCTTGACCGACGGGTCGAGGAACCGGATCGCCCGCGCCCACTGCACGGCCATTGCCGCGTACGCCTCCTTGGACACCTGGGCCACCTGGTAGTCGCCGTAGACCTCGTTGCCGAGGCACCAGTACTTGACATTGTGCGGCCGCTCGTAGCCGTGGCTGCGGCGCAGATTCGCATAATACGAGTCCGAGTCGCTGTTGCAGTACTCGACCCAGGCCAGCGCCTCGCGCAGGTCGCCGGTGCCCATGTTGAGACACAAAAAGGGCTCGGTGCCCACGGCGCGACACCAATCGATGAATTCGTTGGTGCCAAACGTGTTGGGCTCGACGTTGCGCCAGGCCAGCTCGATGCGCGGCTTGCGGTCGGGCCCCACGCCGTCCATCCAGTTGAAGTTGGCCGTGTAGTTGCCGCCCGGGTAGCGCACGAGCGGCGGCCGCACTTCCTTCATCGCATCGAGCACGTCCTTGCGGAAAATGCCGGTGCACTCGTCTTGGGCCGAGGCCGCGGGAACGTCGACGGCACGAGGCCGCCATACACACACCGGCCCATGTGCTCGACAAAGCCCGAGTAGATCATGCGGTCCACCACACCAATGGTGTGCTTGCTGTTGATGTTGATAGTGGCTTGCTCCATGGTTGCGGCGAGGACAAGGGTGAGGACAAGACGGCAAGTGGTGTGGCTGTCGTGGGTGTCGTGAGATGTAGAGACCGGAGAGTCATGTGTCTTTGAACTAACACTTATACATCTACGTCTTATACGGCGTCGTCATGCCAGCAACAAAAATAAAAGTGCTGATTTTGCCGATACGTCATGTATTGCGACGGGCATGCTGGAAATCCGATAAACAGATAGCATCGAGGAGGTCGTCGCGGGCATCGCGGAGATGGGGCTCGCGGACAAGGACCCGTGTGGAGTGCCTCGCGACACCCCCAATTAAGACAGACTACCGACACATTAGACAGACGCGACGACGCTGCTCGCGGAAGTCTGTCACGTATTTTTTTTTTAAAGAAAAGAGATACATTCTAGTAAAAAAAAACGACAGATCGGAACTCCATGGCGTGCTCTTTTCAAAGTACACACACGTACTCGTATCCTCAAGACTCATTGTTATCGTTTCACGTAGGACACGCTGTGATCCTCAACGACCCTTATTTTCGTGGCGTAATTACCCTCAAGCAAGGTGGCGTCTTATACCCTGACATAATAGGCACTCGTTGCAGCACTCACTATCATGTGTTTTGGCGCATGAGATGCAAGGCTGCACCACTTGCAGCAGTCGTACCTCCATTGGCTTCTATGTAATGGTGAATGTGCTGTTTTACCATTATCCAGCAATTCGAAAACAGTATCTAATAAAGCAGAAGGCCTTCGGAAACCACGTATATCCGTTGTGTACAAGGAAGCATGGCGCTTTTTGAATGTGAGGCCTTTCTTAGCGCACAGTCGGTCGGATACCGCCCAGCCTTTTTGCTGACTAATCCGCAATGCGGTTCATTATGACATTATGGTTCAACGACAGTCATCGTCCAGATGAAAATTTAGGTTGAAATATGTAGGCAGCTTCTCCATACATGATCGAAAAAAAAGGATAAAGGAAAACTTCAAACATACAACACATTTTCTATCGATCATCATCAAATTTATCCTCCCTCAATTCGTTCCGATACACACAGCAACCAAAACCGGCTATAATTATCGTCTTCCGGCCCTCCAACCCTTTCGACTCTTTCGAACTGTTCTACTGAGACCACATCATCCACCATGGAGTCGTCGTGTATGCCCACCACCGCAGACGCCCACAACGCCCACAGATAGGCTTGTCGGCCCACAATCACCACGCCCTCTATTTATCTATGGCACACTATGTGCAAGGCCGCTTCTTGCTTTGGCAATGACCGGCAGCGCTGAAAATGTTGACCAGGTGTCACGTCTTTTGAAGCCGGCTCGGGTGATGGGCTACAAGCGCGTGGCCGTACACCACTGCGACTACCAGGCCCGTCGTCAAAGATGATGGCTCTGTAGTAGAGGGCTTCGTTCTTCAACCACAAACGGCTTCCCAGCGACGCAAACTGGACGATTTTGGAAGGCGAGGCCTACAAACCTGTTACTGTCGCGGCACACCTTACAACAACGGAATCAGATAAACGGAGTGAAAACAATAGAACAGAACAAATCGTGGACGCGGATATATTCTTGTGGGACGGTGACATGGATAAGCTTTCATCAGAAGCTTGGGACTTGAAGGAGTTTATTGCGACTCGTCTAGAGGATTGGCTTGATTTATTCGAAGGCATGGAGTTGGTTGGCGATGATGACAAATAAAATTCAAATTCAAACTAAAGCCTCTGCCAAACTACTTCCTGCCCTGTGTGCTCAGAAAGGCCTCGCGTTCAGAACGGCCATGCTTCCTACTATAAACCTGAAATAGCTACGCAGATAACTCACACCGTTGACTGTACCTATCGAAGCACTTTCTTTGTGGCTAGAATACGGGCTAGGCCAGAGTTTACGCCAGCCAGATTCTCTCCACCCAATCCGTTGAGTTTTAATCGGCTTGGGCATTCTCTCTATGTTACATGGCACCGAGGGTCACACGCACCACCGCCGGCTTCAGGATGCCGGGCAGCGGTATGAGAGAGGAAAGCAAAGTGTCGGCTCTACAAATTACCACACGGTAATTGAATGCGTATATAATGTAGGTAGTGAAAGTATAGATGTGACGAAGCTTGTATTCTAGAACTATGAAAAGGACTCGTGATGTGTGGTTAAATACAGGCCACGGTCTTATGTGGCGCTTGCAGGGTCACGTGACCTGCAAATAACAAAAAGGGTAATATGAGGCTGAGCAGGCAAACTTGGAAAATGTCTCTATTCAAAACCTTAAAAAGAGCCTCGTTCGGGGTATACGGAGGAAGGACAGTATTTTAGGTGCGAGGTTTTGCAGCACTCGCTTTCTGGCGTGTTTGCCGACAGTCTTGTGGGGCAGTTTTTCTGGAGCAAGTCTATTTAAACTTTCGGCAAGCCCTCGCGCCTAGACCCGTATTCGGCATTAACAAGGAAGGAGCAAATGCCCCAGTTCTTTCCTTTTAAAAGAATTGCGACTGCTTATCGGAAGGTCAATATTTATATCTTTTTTATACAATACAACACACTTTTCAAAGTGTTTGTTGTCTATGAAAAGTAACACGAATGCTGGCTATTCGATGTAGTAAGGAAGCCATCAAATGTCATGTCAGAAATGTCAGGGAAGTGGGCGATGCTCGAACCCCCGAAAATCGAAGCTGCTCGATCTAGGCGACTGTTGGGCAAATATGCAATTTGGGAGGTGAGATAAGTTGGCAAGAGCCACGTAGTAAAGTGCACTTTCATGCAGGCGGAAAACAAGAGTGGTACGATAACACCCCCCAAACAAGGCGAAGCACTCGGGAGAGGGCTGCTATTGGCTTTCAGATCCATCCTCTGCAGATGTGGCGTTCTGCTCCTACGCTGACCAGCCAGATACGACTTTCTTGGCAACGCCCAAAAAAGGCGACGAGGAAGTCTGTCGAGAACGGCTAGGCGTAATATTTGTGTGTTTGGGGGTCAGTGTGCCAGGAAACCCGAGCGATATTGAGCCTCTCTTGAGGGGGGATTCCTAGCTGATGCATCAAAGTCCTCTCGATTCAAGTTTACATTTCTTGTTTAGCCTTTTCCTTTCTTGCCATTCATCTCTTCAGTCGATTCCAAGTTTACATTTCTTGTTTAGCCTTTTCCTTTCTTGCCATTCATCTCTTCAGTCGCGTACCAGTTTGCTACTGCTGTCTACTTCCTACGCCCTTACTTCACCAGAACGCCTGTTTTTTATTCCTTGCCGCAAGTCTCTGCTCGTTTGCTCATCTCACTGGGCCACCCATTCACACCAAGTGTCGAGTCTATCCACAACGTACCCTTTAGCACCAACCATGAGCATCTCCAAGATCGGCGCCTCTCTGCTCTCGCAGTCTGCTGAAACAAATCTTGCTCTGGCTACAATCAATCTTGACTTTTTCTGTCATCAAGGTTGAGGCTCCCCCCGAGTTCAAGCCCTTGCGGAACGAGCTGTCAGCTGCCCGACAGAATGCGGCCGAAGAAGGCATTCCACACGTCACCGCCCGAAAAATCGGCGCTCTTTTCCACGACTGGCTTCCAAAAACCCCACACTTGATCAAAGCGTACGGACGCCGCATGGTCGAGATTGCGCAATGCCGAACCGTCAACCCCAAGGCCACCAAAGCAGACGGGGTCTTTGCGGACCACATTGGCATCGAGGGGACCGGTGTCTGGGCTGCAGCCACGTCTGGTGCACACTCTATTGCTGTGTATCTCTTGGCGTGCATGCTTGCTCGCATGTGGTCGGCTTCGGAAGCCATCGCGATCTGGGATGAGCTGATCCGAGGACGGAAGAAGGAGCTTGAAATTGTTGATGAGAGCGATCCCACATCTCTCCGAAAGCAGCTTGCGTCCCGGATTCATATCCCGAGGGATGATCTTGCGCAGTGGATGCTAGTGCCAGGGCCTGGCTGCGATCGGCAGACGAAGCTATGGAAAAAAGGCAAAAGCAGCTCATGCTCATCATCGACAACCTCAAGCTACCCGTCAATACGAAGCCCGATCTATTGGACAACGTGCGAGATGTCTGGGTGTCAGCAATGTCCACAATGGACCGTTTGATCCAAGGCATTCCACAGTCCATCGAAAATGGTGCTATCCTCGTTGGACTCTGTTCTTGGCACATATACCCAGACATGCTGGTGCTCGGAAGCGCGCCTAACGAGGTGCATGTTGAGCAGCACGATACGTTGGTTACTTCAGGTGGCGCCATCACCATCGGACTACGCATTGAAACCAACGAGCACAACAGCGTGTATTGGTCTTTGTCGCTCTCGCACCTCACATATTATGGTGACCCCATTGTGGTAGAGCGGTCTCTGGACACACAGGGAACAATGTCACAATCCATGAGATATGGCAAGTGGCAGTTGGATCCATACTTCGGAAGTGGCCTTGGCAAGACAAGCTTTCCTATATTCGCGCTCATTGTTCAGTTGTACGACTACATTGCGGCTTCTTCTTCAGTGCAATCCAACGGGCATCATTGGCTCTACTACCTGTCAAGAGCAGTTGAACCGATGCTCGACTCGGATGAAGTGGCCCGGAAAAGGTGTCTTCAGCTCATAAAGTACGGCGAGCGGCGTTGCCCCTACTTCTTTACCAGTCATGTTGTGCCCCGCCTTTTTTGGCATACTGGATTTGGGCAGCATCCTAAAATGTACGCCCTCACGACAGGAACGTATAACGATACTCAGATGCTATGCCGAGGAATCTGACAAAGGGCCTTGCGGATAGAGGCCTTCTGATTGTATATTCGGTTCTGACGGAGACCGCCAAGGGTATAGAATCTGTTTTTCAGCTCGCAACGGTGACTCCAGCAATAAACTCGAACGGGGACAGTGAAACGAAACTTGTCCGGCACCCAGACACTTTCACTGGGTGGTATCACGCAATCGTCATGGCCTGCCAATTGACTATTTCACGGCAGACATCCCCAAAGACGAGACCATATTCCCAATCGAAGAACAGAAACTTCAGGTGAACGGAGACTCACTGCGATGGTACGATCCACCGGCTCCCTTTTCCAAATACAGAACGACTTCCGAGGCAGCCGCACCGAAAAAAAGGCAGGAAGAATCGCATTGGCATCCGTGATCTTTCTCAACAAAGGCCGCTCTATTCCCTCTATTCCGACACCAGCCATGTGGACTTCAGGTGCATTATGGGGGGCTCTCTAAAATTATTTGCAACAACCACAGTCGAGAAAAAGGGCAAGTCATCTGACACCAAACCGCCGATTTCACAGGAAATCTCTCTCAAGATGTTCAGCAAAATGCTGCAAAGACGGCTGCTGGACAGTAACTGTTTATTGGCGTGCCTGAATACGAACGCACTTGAAGACTCGACTTTTGTGGACAGCATGGAGCGCTTGGCCATGGTCGACAACATCTACAAAATGCTACCCGGATCGTCGGTGTCCCTGGAAGTCACTCAGAGTCTGTACGAAATGCCATGGATACCAAAAGCACAAATGACCCATGGATATCTCTCCTGTTCGGATACGGGCATGAGTACCGCTGCGGCTTTTTCTTGCATTGCCCTGTTCCAGTCAGGGTTTCTTAAAGTAGATCCCGAAGACCTACATGAAGTGATGGCCATGGCTACTGGAGATTCGATCTACCTGGCGTCATCCCTGCTGTGCGATCCAGCTGAAACGTGCCAACCCTACGAGATACGGAGGGTTCGGGGCGGAATAGGAAGACCGGGGATAGCGATGCTGGTGCCTCCAAAACATCCACGGGTTCGCGCCAAAGCAGAGTCGGATTGGAGGCAGGTCAATCACAATGACTTTGACGGCAAGCTTGAGGATTCATTCAAGTCAACGTCTCTACATCTTTCGTTCACCGACTATGTCCTGCCCATTGGCACCGGAACACAGGGACGCCGAGGTTTTGACGTCTACTTCCTCGAGTGCGTTGTCTCTCTGCACGACCGAGGCCATTGGGTTGCTGATCTCAACATTCTCCAACAGCTCGACAGCTCTCTGTTGACTCGCAAACAACTGTGTGCAATGACGAACGTCACGCAGAAGCCAACAAACTCGCCACTGATAGTTCAAGGCTGACATCGATCGACAACTGGGATGAGATACTTGATCCGCCCCAAAACGTCGCCATTGTTCGGGCGACAGGGAATTGGCTCGCACGACTTGCTGCGACTACTCTTTGCCTCCAATTAAAGCATGAGACAATCGTTTTGCCCAAACAGTTTTGTTGGCAATGCGTAAAAGGAACATTTCCTTGGGTGTTCGATAGATCCACAAGGCGCGAGACTGTAGCGGGACCTGCAGTCCTTATTTGTTAGTGAGTCTAAGCTCTGGGATAAGGTAGACTGCCAATGTATCTTGTGCAAGAGTGCTCTGCTTTGGCAGTAATAAAAGAAGAAAAGGAAAAGAATCAAGAAAGAAACGGTGAATGTTCTGTGAAGTGATAAATGATGGGATGGGACCGGACTCTACCTAATATTTCTAGCTTTATCCTGAGATGGCAATCCCACCTGAGCTTATTGTATTGTACGATAGTAATGAGAAATATATTTTTTGAACATCGAGTGTGCTCACCAACGCCAACATCACGTGATTGGCCATCTGACGTTCTGCCACTTAGTCATTCGTCTTTTGTCCACCGGCAACGCTAGCAAACATCGGCGATTACAGCGGGCTTTACTGAACAAACTGCCTGATCTTGCACTGTTGCCGGTCGGCTCCTTCCCGAGTGGTCGGCGATAATATAAATGCTCCTATCCCTCTCATCCGTCTTCTTATCATACCGAAGCAGCTCTCGTATCACGCAGTTTAATAATCATCATCGCCGTTCTATTTCTTCGCCACGACTCTTTGCTGTTCGTTTTGCCTTCTATTCCACCCCACCCTCCCTCTTCAAAGCTAATAAATACTAACCGGCAGCCCACTTTCCCTCTCCTTTCTCCACCTCAGGAATTATCCTGCCAACATCAACTTTTCAGTCAAACTTTTCTACTTATCTTCAGTCCTCCACATCCACACTCGTCACAATGTGCATGCCGGCTACTTGTCCCACTTGCTGTACGTCCCTAGCCCCCGTAGTTTGCCTGTCTTTGGTCGGGCACGTTCACTAACCCACAAAACAGCCAAGCAGTCCTGGCGCGGCTGCGGGAACCACATTCCGCAGGCTCTTCTCCCAGTACAAGGAGGAGGAGTGGTGCACCTGCACGCCGCGCGTTGAGGTCAACGGCAAGGAGTACCCTCCGGCAGCGGCCATGTCCATCCCGGGTGCGTCATTCATTGCCGGACTTTTCGGCTGGGGTTGCAAGGGGAAGGACAAGAAGGAGGAGCTGTAGATGGCCTGGCATTGTCTCGGCTTCCTTCTTCTTGCCATTCTCTTTTTTTTCCTTGTTTTATTTTGCGTTTTACATTTCCTTTGTGCTGACTGGGGTTTTTACTGCAGCTGCGAAGTAATATGATGAACGAGTTATGGGAATGTTGAGACGAGTTGAGATGAGATGAGACCAGAAAGGTGGCAGTATATTTTTGATGTGATTTAGGCAGGGCGGGGCATGGTGAGGAGTTGGCGCTGTGTTTGAGTGAATGAGAATTGGTTGGATACAGATCGTCTACCTTGAGGTGTATTAATGATATTGAATTTTTGAAGTGTCTACCCATCTTTGTCACCGCTGGGCCAGACTGCTCAAGATTGCTGGCAACATCTGCGTCGTCTCCTTCATAGAGGTCCTCGGCGAGTCCCACGTCTTTTCTGAGAAGACTGCCTCGGCTCGTCTTCCTGTAGTCAAATGCCCACTTGATGTGTTCTATTTTCCGATTCTATCTCACTTCCATTTCATGTTAAAGAATCCCGCTCACAATCAATCAGACGCTTGAATGACGACAACTGGAAATCACAATCAATCAGACGCTTGAATGCTCCCACTAACTATTTAGGTATACGTGCTGCAACGACATGAAAAAATCTAATACAAATGCACCCTGTCTCTCTATCTCCTAGGAGGGAAGATAAGTACCCTCATCTCGCACCGCATTCGGGAAAGATGGTTTCCTCGTCTTGCATCGCCTTGAGGAAATGTTTGTACAGGCCGTCAAATGCCATAACAGAAACCTTCAGGGAAAGTTCTCTCTTTTCCGGCTTGGGCTCCTCCATAAATTCCAGGTCTATGAACACGATCCGGCCGTCGTCGGCAATCATAATGTTTTCGGGTTTGGTGTCGCCACAGATAACACCGCCGCACCGAAACAACTCTTGTATAGCAACCGAAATACGGTCGTGAAACACCTCGGGCGTCAAACGCGGCAGTGGCTGGTACATAACGGTGGGATATGGAAAGAACGAGAAAAACACACGTTCGGTCGCCCTCGCAGTTCGCTTCGCCGTAGTAATGGGGAATCAGGTCGCCCTGCGCTGCAGCCAGCCGCTGGTACATGGTCTGCTCGTTTTCAAAAAAGCCAGGTGTGCTCTGGCTTCCTCAGCTTCTTGAGAATAACGCAGTCGGGCAGGGTGTAGCGCGGCCAGACGCGCTTGATGAAGCGCTGCACAAACACCGGTAGCCAAGAAAGGTGCGCAGACACAAAGCGGTGGAATACATTGTGCTGTAGCGTCGCCTTCATCACATGTGGATAGTAGGGGGGTCTGCGAGCTCAGCAACGGCGGTGATGGAGCTGAGCCCGAGGCGGAACTAGAAGAGACACGTGAGCGCCAGGTTGCCGAGTACTATATACAGGTGGAAACCGTATCTTGAGTGTCCGCGGGTATACGTGGTCTTCGATCATGTTGGCGAAGGTGATGGGATGAAGACGGCAGAAAAGTTGCCAAAACACGGAGAGGGAGAACAACACGAAATGTCGTCGTAGGGTCTTGCCCCATATTTTCTGTGGTTGATGGACCCACTTATCACTCGATATCACGGGACAAGGCCTGGCCTATATTGGAGGCGTTTGGCCTACCATTTGCTTGTTTATGCACATTTCTCCTGTCAGCATTGAGGGGTCGCTGTTGCCTAGCTGTTGCCTAAACCAACTGAGCACGCGGGTAAGGCACGAAGGTGTAAATAAAACAGCGTGTATAAAAACATAGAAAAGTACTCTGCAAAGCTGCTTGACTCTGGCATCAAACCGAGACAAGTCCAAATCCCAATATCATCACCCACGCAAAACGACAAAACGACAAAAAGATAAAAGGACTTGTTCTGCTTGTTCTGCCTGTTTTGTTAGTGTCACCTCTTATTTGATTCATCAGGGTTTCATCCTCCTACCTCAAATTGAAAGACACTACGGAGTAGATGAAGAAACAGACGGGGTTGTTCAATGCTGCTGGACTGCGAGAGAAGGATGTCGTTATATATAAGCCCCAGACTAATGCACAATTTTATAACCCGTCGCCGTATTATGTAATTACATAGCGTGCCATGGCGTTTGCTAGATCCGGCTCCGTCCGCAAGCCTGTCGCCTAATACGCCACTGGCAGGCACTCTATCAGTAATGCTCAGAAGGAAGAGAGATTTGATAAATTTATATAGACAATAATGTAACGAATTGTCGTTTGTGTTGTGGGCGCTGAATGAGTATGCGTTATAGCGCTTGTAAGCGCTGTAATACAGTGATTGTATGCACTGAAGCATTTAACGTTATAATGATTAAAACGCTAAACAAATGGCTTTTAGGAAGGAGTGGTTCAAGGGTAAGCCAAATATGAAAGTGTAAAAAGATAAGAACACTTTAATAATACTAATAAATTCATTATTTTACAATGACTTTTTCTATTTTTTTAATGAATTTTGTTAAAGTTCAAATGCATCATTAACATCCTTACATTACGACACTTCATGACATATTATATGACCCTCACTCCTCTATGCAACGAGAGTCCATAAGACGACCTGGATGTGTCCCTCAAGCGCGAAGAACTCGCGCCCATCCGCCACGCCGTTGACATGCTGGAGGATGTTACGCTTCCTGAGTGCTTGATAACAGGAGATAGAATCTAGATATTGCGGAGCAACACACAAATTCTATGGTAACATTTGGGCTAGTTAGTCCTTACATGTTTCGACAGAAAGGTTTCAAAGACCCCAGTCACCTGTCGCTCGATAGCACCACCCTAAATCGCTAGTTCCGGCCGCAAGGCGCTGTGTAGCCGTTCGAGGCCCCATTTAGCGCCCCGGGCCGCTATGGGTCATAGTTTGTTTGTTCAGAGAACCACGAGCCTGCTTAAGAAGATAAATGTCGACTGGCTTGTGATTAGTATTTACAACCTCTATTACCCCGCTCTGCTTTACCGGGATATCGTGCATAATAGGCAGCAATTGCTAGCAACAGTGAGTGTTTCTTTGTTGATTGGCCATGCGAACGCAACGTGCAGACAAGGAAGCAAACGAGCAGAGCCGCACAGCGAAATGGTTTAACAATAAAGCACCACTCGGGAGAATGGTAGACAGGTAACGTGTTTGAGTAATAGCAGAGCTGAGAAAACTAATAAAAAAAATCAATCAAAGAGAATCAACAGCCATATCACATATTTTCTCCGCATGTTTTCTTGTCAAATCTGTCAAAAAACCACAAGATAAAAAGCGAGATGCCTCCCACCCACAGTAATGAAGTCGTGCATTTACTCCATACATCAAAAAGTTTAAGCTATCCATACATTTACTCACAAACACTTCTTTTTCTGTCCCAATCATGCTTGTCGCCGACTGCATGCACTGTCAAGCCGGCAACTCCACTACCTCAAAATCCATATGCATGAAGTGCCAATTTCATCCATGGGAAATGTGCAAGCACCCGACTGTGGCAAACTGCCTCCAGTTAAGCACGAACCTAAAAAGTAAGTTATATACTGTGTTTTCAAATTGAATAAAGGCTAATTTATAAAAACAAAAAGATAACAACTGATACCACCGGTCGACAAGCTAGGACGGGGCGGAGTTTGAGTGAGGAAGCAACAATGGAAACTCAATCTACTATTGTAACATATTTTTATGGATCAAATCAAGCTACACCTGAACTGATTGTCTGCAAACACTATCAAAGACCAAATGTGTTAGAAATATGACCGCCTACTCTGCGTCCTCGCCAGCAAATCCAGCGCCAAAGAACGCCAGCTGACGCTTTTTCGCCTCCTTTGTCATGATGGATTTCTCCCTCGAGCGTTGCTCCATTTTCCACTTTGGCAGCTCCCACTCCTGGGGAAAAAACCCCGCTGTTTCCCAGTCCAGAATACAAACAATCTGGAACGTGTCCGGGTCCACGAGAATGTTCTGACGATCCAAGTCAGAATGAACAAACACAAACTCATCCTTGGTCAGTCTCACGGCCTCGCGCGTCGACGGCGTCAGTTCCACCACACTGCTACCACCCTCACCAACGCCGGCTTGCACGATACGTGTGCACTTGTCAAGAAGCAGATCAGGTGCCCCTTGAGAAAGAGCAGTGTGCTCTGCTGGCTCGCGTGCAGGGGCAGCGGAGGTTCACTGGGATGCGTCCTGCCAAAGGTGCTAGCAGCAACCTCACTGGCTGTCAGGCACAAGTGCGCCGTGCCTTGCTGCCAGTGCGGTCGTTGAGTGCCAGAGCCGTGGCCGTGTACATGGTCTTGCTGTCAAACGCAAGCTCGGCCACGGCTGTCCAGGCAGAGCGAAGCATCGGCAATGGACTGAGGCTGTCTGCCAGACGCAGTGCCGCCTGATCGGTAGCGTTGCCAAAGATGCGTCGCTCGCCCTTCCCGTCCGCACCAGAAGCGTCAAACGTGGCAGCATTGCAAAGACCGGTGCCAGCACCAAGCTGAGTCAACGGTGAAGGGAGCGAGGTGGACGCAACACTCTCAGCAAGCAGGACAGCTTCATCGGTGCTATAGGTGGTGACGCCCAGCGAACAGTCCGTGACGAACATCTTGTTCTTGGTGAGGGTGCCCGTCTTGTCCGAGCAGATGACCGACACGCCCTGAGGGTCTCGACTGTCTTGAGCGACTTGCAGAGAATGCGGTGCTTCTTCATCAGGTTGGCTGTAATGGTCAGGCTGGCCGTTGTCGCAATGGGAAGGCCCTCGGGGATGTAGGCAATGGCCACGCTGACACGGCTGACAATCAGCATCGGGACGCTGATCCAGTCGGGATGAGCCTTGCGAAGCCAGCCGCCCCTAGAATGTGACGAAAAAAAAAAGAGAAGGAGGGCGTCAGAAAAGGCTACAGATATTATATTGTCATCACTCATCACCACCGCCGCGTGCACTGATAGCCGAACGGGAGAAGCAAACGCAGGAAGAGGGTGAAATACCAGACAGCCGCCAACACGACGATCCACGTCACCATGATGGCGAAAATAAGCAGCAAAAACCGCAGAATCTCGCGCTCCATTGTCGTCAGGCCCGTCTTGGGCGTGCCTGTCAGCTTGGCAATCTGCCCAAACACAGTCGCGTCACCTGTGGCCACAACAACAGCGCGGGCGGTACCAGTCACACAGTGCGTGCCCTGCAGGCCGATGCAGCTGGTCTCGAGGTAGTTGTTGCTGTTGGACGTGCCGTCACCAGCCGCCTCGGAGGCAGAGGCCTTGATCGGCTTGGACTCGCCCGTGAGCACGGCCCGGTCGACAGTCATGTCGTGGGACACCCGCACATAGCGGACATCGGCAGGAATGCGGTCACCGGCTGTGAGCAGCAGCACATCACCAGGAACGAGCTCCGAAGCGCTGATCTCCATCTGAGTTCCATTCTCGCGCAGCACGTGGCACGAAGCTGGAAGCATAGCCGTGATCGACTGCATGACACGAGACGAAGACCAGTCCTGCCAGCCGTTGAAGGCGGCCTGGATGAGGAAAACAGCAATCAAGACAATCCCAAGGCCAGGTTGGCAACGGCAGGGTTGGGCTCGCCGAGGGGCTTCCAGGACAGGAACACGAGAATGCCGCCGACAGCCAGGATCGATCCAAAGCCCTTGAAGAAATAGCCAAGGACTTTCCCAACCCACGGGTTGGGCAGTGGGGAGATGGCATTGGCACCATGCTTGCGAAGGCGCTCGCGGGCCGAGTCGCCTGGAAGACCAGCGACGATGCTCGTGTCAAGGCGCCGTTCGAGCTCGGCAGGCGTAATCTTGTGCCAGTCAATGGTTTCGAACTCTGTGAGAACAAGGTGAGTATGAAAGGGGCCAAATACTAGGCAGTCAACTGCCGTATACCAATGATGGATATCAACTGACTCGAGACCATGGCATCCTTGGCCTTGGCTTGTTCCCCCTTGCGCTGGCGCTCGGTATCATCGATATCCTGCGACCTGGGCCTGTCAGTTTGATGTGCAGTGCCTGACTCAACGTGGTGCTGTATGGTACGTACAGAGTGCGGTATTGGATGGGAAAAGCCGTCGAAGGATCAATGGAGCGTCGAGATGAGCGCGAACGCTGCCGGCTGCGCATTGTGCGCTGCACTGGCCTCGAACTAGACGACGGTGCGCCCTCGTCGCCGAAGTCGCGGTGCACGATACGGCCACGGCCCTTTTCCCCATCGTCGGCATCCTGCCAGACGAGTGTGTTTTCGACAGCCATTTTCGGTGTGGGAAAAGAGACAAACGATGAAGACATCAACCCGAAGGAAGACAAGAGAAAGGGGAAGCAGGAAGCAGGAAGCTAACAGAGGGAATGAGAGAGGAGAGACGAGAACAGATGAAGGAGGTGGTGTCAAGAAATCAAACCACAAGAGAATGGCAAGTACAGCTATTTATCTCTGGTTGACAGGATCCGCTCTCGTGGCACGCAGAGACAGGTCATGTATGCAATCTCGGTCTTCTTTGTTGTTCCTCTCTGACATGTCTTCTCTCGTCGCCTGCTTCCATCCGAGTCTCTCATTTCCTGCCTCCTAGTTGACCTGCATCTCTTGACACTTTGCGAAAATAGGAAACCCGCTTCGACTCTCCTCTCGTCGTTTTTTTTTGTTACGTTTGCATTAGTTTGAATTAGGTAAATTTTGAACTCTTCTTTCCTGGAAAAGACAAGACCTGATGGTCCTGGCTGCCATTCTGTATGTGGTTTCTTTGTTATTATTCGGTTTTATTACGAGCTCTTGTACTGAGCAATGTATAGTCACCACGAACTTCAGTGAGGCATATACATGTCTTAAGCAATGTCGGCTACAATCGCCCTAGACAGACATGTCAAACCAAAATCGAATCAGGAAATACAGATGAGGGGGGTCCAAGAGAGAAAAAAAAAAGGTCATATGGCGATGTTCTATGGAGCCTCTCTTTTACGCATCGACCAGAAGATAAGCCGGAATGGGTGCGTCAAGCGGAATGGAGAAAACGAGGACGCTCCAATAAAATTAAACCAGAAAATAAAACCAAAAATAAAAACAGGAATTACAGAGCCTCCCTGTTGTCACTCATGTGAGGTCGAAAACTGTGCTTGATACTTTTGTGCATAATATAATGACCACGCGGCTAGGCCAAGACAAGAAGGGTCTCTTTCTGTTTCTTACACGCCCTTTCGACAAAAATGCCACTAGCTAACAGACCAGAAATTCAGGTAATTGTTTGCTAACGCTTTGGGTGCTCCGTAGCTCCCCGCTCCTGGGGCTCCTGTTCTTCAATCTTGTTTCAGGGACCAGCAGAAGAACACGCCCGGTGCTAGTCGGAGGAATTATTATATTTCTCACTTTTGGTATTTTATTTCCCGCGGACAGATGAGAACGCGAGATGGACAGAAAGAGGAGAGTTTGTAAAAAAATAATAATAATAAAAGGCACACCGCCTCGAAGGGGAGGCCTCCTTAGGATCAACAACTTTTCTTTCAAGAAAAAGGGACTAAGCAACATGGGAGAGGATGAGGTCGACCTAGAAACGGCATGCAGCAAGCTTTGACCGTGAATCTCCACAGCTTTCTGGTTTGTATGACATTGAGGCACACAGGGCATAGCCCACACACAAACACGCACTCATGAACACACGACGATGGGGCACGATCCACTAGTTCCCGAAGCTTGTTTACTTTAGGGTCTTTCTGGCGTTGTGATGCTCAGAAAGCGCTGTTTGATATCGAGGCTCGCCTGAACAATGCCAAATGCTTCCATTTGATGGGCAATGCTCATGCGTATGAAGGCAGCAGAGCTTTTCGCTGTGCTGCGGTATCATTCAGCCGTAACTTGTGACGCTGGTTGGAAAATGGCTTGCACAGAATTAGAAAATTATAATGGCTCGCCGATTGAGCACACTGACGGTGGCTATCGCTATATATTGGGGGGTTATTTGACAGGTTTGCGGTGTTTCAAGACGGGGCCAGGGGCACACACAGGGAAAAGAACAAAAAGTGACCGTGGTCGAGGGAAGAGCGGACGTCGAGGTCTTAGAACGTCTGGTGGGAAAATCAAATTGGTGTATAACGAGGGGAGCGACAAGCGTGGGTGGCTATGCTTTTCGGCTCACACGTGGCAGCCCCAGAAAAATTCGGTAAAAGGAAAACAAGACGGAAAACGAAACAAAGAAGGGATGAACACGGGCCCAGAGAAAGAAGTCCAAAGGCCCAATCAATGTTCCGTCTTGTATCAGTGGATGCTCAAGGGGAAAAGGGAGGCGAGCAAATCACAAGCTGCCCATTGAACGCGCCATGAAAACAGGAATTCTGGAGCAGCTAGCATCGACAGGCTAACGAAGTATAAAGTCATGAGGAATAAGAGTAAAAGAGAAAACATGATAAAAAAACTAGAAAAAAAAGAGAAACTAAAAAAGAGAGAAATCGTTCAAATCATTCTTTTCTTTTCTTGTCTTTTCCTAAAACAAACACATACGACCCTGCTCTTCCCGCAAGCGTAACTTGCAAACATCACCCGTAAAAAAACCGCGCACAGGTCACTTGGCGACCTGTTTTTATTGTGGCCTGGCCAGGCCTGGCCTCTGTTGCATGTCCTGTTGCTTAGTTTCGCTAGCGTCGGTACGTAACCGTTACCATGGCGTGCCATTCACTAGCTTGTCACGATGTATTCTTGGTCTGTTCAGTAAAACATTAAAGAAAGGCTACTTTCAAAACAACGGGTGGCGTAGATGGACAGACTGGTATACGCGAGAGAGAAATCTAAATTAAATGCTACCACCCACGCTCCCTTTTCGTCTTTCGCTTGGCCCTGGCCGTCGTGCTTGTCGTGCTTGTCATGCTGCGGCGCTGTCACTTTGCATTATATGAAAAAAAAAAAAAAAAAAAAAAAACACCGACAGAACGCTCTTCGGCGGCAGTAAATCATATGTGCCTGTTGTAAGATACAAGTCGGAACCAGTATGTTTTCATATCCGAGGACAAGGCATAGCAGATATTAGCCACAGCCGCCACGCCCGGCAGTAAATATATAAACAAAAGGACTTACAGCCACGGCGGCCATCGGTGGTATCCCCAAGGTTGACCTCGACAAGCTGGAGCGTGAGTGGCCCGAGGCGGCTCACTGAACCTTATGTCAACCTGGACTTGGACCCGGCCAACAGCAGATGGATTGCAAGCATTCAGGGTTCGCACTTCAGCTGACTAACGTACGCGGCGCACCATGGCGCTCTCTCTCCGAGGTCAAGGTTCACCTCGTTGTCATACTTTCTGACTTTGTATATTATTATGACTCGCGTCCGGGCATAAATAGATAGATATGGCAGTGCCGTCTTTTCTGCAACCCTCATCTTACTCCATACAACCGCAACTTCGTTCACAGCTGTTTTATCTTGCGACGATGGGAAAACAATGGCTAATATATAACCAACTATGGACATCCCACAGTCCCTCGAAACTTCACTCCCTGCCCATGCAGGTCTCCTTCGAGACGAAGTCTTGGCTTTGCGAAAGCTGTTCGGCTATTGGCACCAGGACACCGCGCAAACACCGTTATCCCAGGAAGATCTGCCAGCGGATTTGGGGCACGCGTTGCCCGGCTCGGCTATGCGCGATGTGCTTCTTGTGGCTTTTGACGTCGACACAAAAGACAGTTACGAGACGGTCACCAGCGGCCAAGAATTTCACATTGGCATTTCGATTCTCGACACCCGCTCAGTGCAAGACTGCATCCTTGCGCTTGCATCTGCAGAGCCTGGACGGGTTGAACGGACTGGACGGGTCGAAACAGCGATACAGTCTTACCAGTTCAGCGTCGGTGATTCAAAATATATCCAAAGGGCTACGAAAAAGTTTTTATTTGGAAACGTCGAGCCAATCCAGCTCGTCGACTTGAAATCAAAATTCGAAAAGTTCATCGCTGGCAGGCAGATGATCTTGGTTTTTCACGGAGGGAGCGCTTCCGACTGGAAGATTTTCCAGAGCCTCCAGCTCGACCAGCAACCGCTGTTTGTCCTCGACACCGTCAAGGCAGCGCAGTATCCCCTTCGCTTGTCTTACCGATGGAGCTTGGAGAAGCTACTCGAGCTATTTCACATCCCTTTCGAAGCGTTGCATGCTGCTGGCAACGATGCCCACTTCTGCCTTCGCGCTCTCCTCATGATTGCAGTGAAAGACGCCGAGAGCCGGCCGGAAGGGCCAGCGGACGATGCATGGGTGCGGGCCCTGACGGACATTGCCCAGCTCCCTTTACCACCGAGTCCGGAGCCAGAGCCGACGGCCGAAGAGATAAGACTCTTGGAGAGACGAAAAGAAAAACAAGAAGCCAAAGAAAGGAGGAAGGCAAAGCGAGCCGCGAAGATTGAGCGGCGAAGGCAAGAGCGGGAAGCTCGTGCTGTCAGCGTGGATCTCGTCCTCAGCCGGGTGGAACTTGAATCGGACGTGTAAACGGAATAAATGGAGGAGGCCCAACAGAGGCAGGGTAGCATGGCTCTAGTTTTTCATTTTGAAAGCCATGATAAAGAATAAAAGTAAAGAATAAAACTTGTTCTCATTAAAAATATTTTTTAAAAGAAAAGCCAAAAAGCATGGCTCCCAACAGCCATACGCAGTACTTCGTACTCCGTACTCCGTACAACATAAATACGTCGTATGATGTGCATGCTTTGGGTCTACTGAATTCCGTGAACTCGAAAATAACGAACCCCTTGCTTGGCTTTGCCTGATACGATTGGCTACTACCATAACCAACAAGCAAACAAGCCGACATGAAAAATACGACTGCAACCCTTTACTCCACGCAGCAGCACGATATCATTTTTATCGACGTCTTCACCCTTCACCACAAATTACAAAAAAAATAAAGTCAAGAGATGCAAAAAACCTGGGATTACCGTGAATCGAACACGGGTCTCTTCGGCCACAACGAAGTATTCTAGCCACTAAACCATAATCCCATCTTATTTGTGGAGTCTTTTGGGCCTTCTTAGACATCTAATAGACAAGACCCTCTTGGTTTCCTTCCAGCAGTGCGGTGCATTCTTTGCAAAGAAAGGGAAGGAACGACGGCGCGTGTTTCCTTTTATCAAGAAGGAGAAGGAGGGCGGGAAAGGAGTGGGCCAGAACGGGTGGTTGTGGAAGAGAGAAAAGGGAAAGAGGGAGAGACAAGAGAGGAAAGAGCTAGTCGGGGGTTTTTATTTCATGCAGCGTCGATTCGATTGATTGTCAAGCGACAGCGGTGTGCCGTTGGTAGTCTGACATAAGTAACCGTAACATTGTGGTCACTGCCGTTTTATCCGCTTCCAGCGGTGAACTGGTAACCCTAGCGTAGATGCCAGCGGTAGGTGCGTTGCGCTGCATTATCATAGGCCGAAAGGTTATCGAAACTAATTCTTTATATAATACCCTCTACCCTCCTCGACCTTGATGCCAGAATTGAAATGTCTATGATTCCAGAAGAGTCTGTTCCTTACTCTCCTCATGATCTATAATGCTTCAGCAGCAAGGAAATAAAGCAAGAAAATTCCAGGAAAAGAGTAAACGCCTCGCAGTGGCAAGAAGAAGCTTAAAAAAAAAAAAGCAAAAACGTGTGAATAAAGCTCGTTATATATACTGTGTACAGTGTATACCGAGTAAGAGGGCGACAGCCAGAAATTACCGTCTGCCATCCTCCGCAGCCAGGTCCCGTTCCACCATCTCGATTGTCGTCAGACTCGGAAACCGCCGCGTAAAGTCTTGAATGTAGTCGTCACGGTCCTGCAGCGACATGCCCTCCAGCACGGGCTGCCCTGGCAGATCCACGGCCATCAGAGGAGCCTGCGAGGCGGATGCGCCGGCCTTGTTGGGCATGGACAGGCGCGAGTTGACTGGACGTGACGGCGGGTGATTCATGCTGGGGGAGCCGGAGCGTGCGGGCACCTCGTTCGTCTGGTTCTTGCCAATCAACGGCAGCGGCTTGTTCAGATGCACAGGTTTGGGCTTGGCAGACGGCTTCGGGGGCGGGCCACGCTGGGACTCGGGCCGGCCACCAACGACTGGCTTCCGGCGCACCTCGGGCCGCTCGTCAAAGCTACCACGCCCGATCGACGAAGAGGAGCCGGCCATGGCGGCCGGGGTGGGCGTCGATCGCGCCGACGAGTCCGAGGCGTTGCCGCCCGTGCTACTGCCGTCATCCGTGAAATGACCGTAGCCCTGGGCCGTACGAGCCACTGGAGACGACGACTGGGCTTCGTTGAGCAGGTTCTGCACCCGGTTCTGGATCGAGACGGCACGCGACACGCCGCCAATACTCTTGGGCATGGTCTTGGGCAGCGGCATCGGCGGAGGAGCACTGCTACTGCTGCCGCTGCTACCGACGTGGGAGCCAGCGCAGTTCGTGAGATCGTGGTAGACCCGGTATCGACACGGGCAATGCGCTGCCGGTACTCTGCACCTGCAGCAGCCACGCGCTTCTCCTCCATGGACAGGCGGCGACGCTCAATCTCACGACGCACCTCCGGCGGCATATCGTCCGTTACCTCGGGGATCTCGTTCTCGTCATAGCCACCCTCGTCGTATCCACCCCCATAAGTGCTGTCGTTGCCGGCATTGTTGGAACGCTCAATCTGCTTGAGTGGCGATGGCGTGCGGGTGGGAGAAGGGGCCGAGGCATTGTTGCTGCTGTTGCTGTTGCTGCCTGTGCTGGTCTCGAAACGCTTGAAAGCGTCGCCAAACTTGCCGGCAAGAATGTTCTTGGTTCCTGACAGTGCTGTCATGCTTGCTCGCTTGCCGCCGGCGGGCTTTGCATTTCCGCGATCACGCTTGTTGTCTGGCTCCTCCATGGAGCGGAGGTAGTCAACATTGGACTCAATGGTCTGCGTAGGTCGCCCATCGTCCCAGCTGTTATTACCGGCGTCCGGCCGAGGTGACACAGAAGGTGCTCGGGAGTCGCTACCACCGTACTTGAGCGACGTGTCACCAGGCGAGAGTGTGGGTCTACCGCCGCCGCTGACCTCACGGTCTCGAAGGTAGTCGAGATTGGACTCGAGGTATGTGCTGGTTGGCCGAGGGCGAGGAGGCAGGGAAGGTCCGGAGGCGTCCAAGGAATCGAGCGACGGACGGCCGCCTTCCATGGACTGACGCGAGCCCGATGGTGCTCGAATATGAGCGGCTTGGGTTTGCGACCGCAGCTGGGGCGATGGTGAAGGGTTGTAGTTGTAACCGGCTGCGCTGCCAGCACTGGCGTCGGGGAACTGCTTCCGAGGAAGGCTAGAGGAGCGGGCCTGGTGGTCTGCAGGCGGGAAGCGGTACACTTGATATTGCGGCCGATTGGAAACGTCTGCCGACGAAGACGGCGGGGGGGGTGTTGATGAAGGGGACGTCATTGTTCCTGTTGAAACCATCTTCGGTTTGGGCATAGGGCTAATGATAGTCGTCGTTTGCTGCCGCTGCGCGCGGAAATGGCCTGCAGCTCCGGCGTGCTGGAGATTATGGCCGAGGCACGGCTCATTTCAGAGGCCTTTTGCGGCGAGGTTGAAACTGGCTTGGCTTGTCTCTCAGGGGACGCGTTTACGCCCCGGGACGTCAAGTTCGAGGGGCGTACTGGATCAGAAGACGACTTGCTGATGCCCACTTTAGGCAGCGTCTTGTTGGCCGCAACAGCCGCAGTGGCCGCAGCAGCCGCAGCCTGGGGTATGGCCTTGGTCGTTGGAGGAGCCGACGCAAAAGCGTCGTCAGCAAGCCGCTCGGCTACTCTCTGGCCAATATCCTTTGGCTTCTGCTGTTCTGGAGACGCCGGGACAGAACCTGCGACACCGGCGGCCTGGGAGTCCTCAAAGCTGAACTGCGCACCCTGGTCATGCAAGATGGAGAACTGGTTCCACGCGTGGGGAACCGAGACGACAGCTTCGTCGGCATTCTGCACGGCTGCTTTCGAATCGAGTGCCGCAAAGGGGTCGCCTTTTGTCACGCGCATTGGTGATGGACTCGGTTTCGGCGCAGATGCCTGGCTCGTGGCTGCTGCTGCTGCTGCCGGGCGGCCTCTGCGCATGGGTACAATATCCGGGATCACCTGTTGCTGCTTCGCTGTCGGTGCATAGACGGCTCCACGACAGGAGCCGATGCGGGTTTCTTTTCGGATGCAGCAGCCGAAGCGCCGCGGGGTTCAGATTGTGTGCGACCTGAGTAGATCTGCGCCAATTGTTAGCAATATACCACACTGTGAGAAAAGAAAGGTCGAAAAAAGAGTGCACTTGTGCGCATCGTTGTTGGCAACTTACATCCTTGACGGGGGCGTCCTTGCCCTGCATAACACAGGACTCCTTCAGAACCTGGTAGATGTTCGGCCGAGCGTCCATGTTCTCTCGCAACATGGAAGCTGAAAAGAGCTGTTAGTTTGGTACTTTCACAATCAGTTAGTTGCAAGAGGAAAGCACATCGTACCGATGAGCGTCTTTAAGCGGTCTGAGAAGACGGGATGGCTCGGGAACCGGTAGCTGGCGTTGAGAATGGCCAGCTGCGACGACTGGTCCTCAAAGGGCGTGGTGTAGTAGCAGAGCTTGTACAGCAGGACACCCAGTGCCCAGATATCCGACTTCTCGTCAATGGGCTGCCGCCGGTATACGTCGATCATCTCGGGGCTACGGTACTGCAGCGTCGTGTGCTTCTGCACATCCTCGTCCATCAGGCGGCACTCGACCACCGACACGGGCGCAGCTTTGGGCGGCGCAGCAGAGCCAAAGTCACACAGCTTGAAGCGCCGGCGGCTGCTGCTCCCACCGCTCTTGCCGCTGGAACCCTTGCTGATGAGGACGTTTTCGACTTTGAGATCGCGGTGCAGGAGTGGCGGCTTGAGGTAGTGCATGCAGGCGACGCCCTCGGCGACGTCGCTAAAATATTGAGGATCTCGGGCTCGGTCAAGCGGTGCTGCAGGCGCGTGTTCATAAAGTCCATGAGGCCGCCGCCGTCGCAGTACTCCATGAGCAAGAAGACCTCGTAGCCGCCGCCACGCAGCTCGGAGGCGTGTGAGTCGAAATAGGTGACAATGGCGCGGTGGCCCTTGAGGCGCTTCATCGTCTCGACCTCGGTGCGCATGTCTGCGCAGGGCATCTTTGTCTGGCACAGCAACGCGCTTCAGCACCGCCAAGTCCGTGCCATCGATGGGCGAGGGCAGCTTGACGAGGTACACGTGCGCGAAACCGCCCTCGGACAGGTACTTTTGGATGACGACGCGGTGGCTACCGACCTGGATCTTTGTGCCCGGTGCAAAGGTGCCCTGCGCGCGCGTGCTCTGCGGGATGACCTGCTGCTGCTGCTGCTGCTGTGCCTGGTGGTACTGCGGCGGTGGCCATTTGCGGGCGATGGTGGCCCGGCCGGGCCGGGCAAGGCCTGGCCGTGAGAAGCCATGTGTGCTGTCTCGAGGATGTGTGATCGATGGGAGGGTAGGTCTGGAAACGATCGAGGGCAAGATAGAAGCAATTGGCTGTTTGGAAAAGGCGGTGGACGACGTCGGGGCGGAGTTTCGAGGGAGGACAGAGAGGGAGCTCGAAAGGGGGTGGTTCAAGGTCGAGGTGGGTCGCGGGCCGAGAGCGTGCTAGGCAGCTGTGGCAGCCTACAGGGTCGTCTCGTCTCGTTGACGTGTTGTCTCTGGACGGAAGGGCCGCGCGACGATGTCGTGGGAAGTGTGGAGGACGGTCAAGGACCACACGAAAGTCGACCCGATTGTATTTGCGGGAAGAAGTGCAGGCAGCAAAATTGGTGCGAGGAATCGCAGCATGGGACGAGGCCAAGGGGGCCGCCTAAGACAAGCTCGTTTCCGGCAAGCAAGATACGGTGAAGAAACAAAGGCTAGTCGAGGCACAGATGGTGGGAAAACAAGCGACAAATAAAGAACGGAATCTGGATGATTGGGAGAAGGAGAAGGCCGAAATGCGTCGGAATGATGACTTATTTGGCGGCTGTGGCTGAAGAACCAACAAGGAAGGCAGGGCGACGCCAATAAGGAAGCTGCGTCCCAGCGAGCGGAGGTCGTGAGGGATTGCAAGAATGCAGGAGAGAGGCTGCAAGGCACCTTTCACAGGGGGCGTTTCATAGTGCCTTCCCAGGCTAAACGCTAAAGCATGGAATCAGGACAGCTTGGAAGAGGGAAGTGCGCCCGTTGGCGTGAGACGGGGCTGCCGCCAGCTGGCACAAGTCTTGGCCGGGCCGTTTATCATTGGTCAAGCTGAACTCAATAGAGGCAAGCCACACGGCATGCCGATGAAGGCCGTCCCTCCTCCGTACTTCCTCCAGAACATGAAATAAGAGGTTAAAAACATCGTTGTATTATTTTTTGGCTTCTAGTGGGTGTGCCAAAAAAAAAGCCATGATAACCATGTTATTTAAAAAAAAAAAAAAAAAAAAAAAAAAAAAAAAAAAAGACGTTGACAGCCTCTACAAAATGCTGCGTGAAACGACGGCGTCTTTAACCAGCCTATCTTTTTTTGTTGCTGCTGCGTCAAACTCCCGGGCCGCGAGCCTCCCTTTCTCTTCCTCCCTACTGTGATGTCACGATCACCGTTGTAGACGAATCTGAGCACTTCACCAGCCTCGTCGATGGGTGGTTTAACTCCTGGTAGAGATGCTGCTCTTTTACAAAAATTTTTCTAAAAATAATTTTGTTGTCTTTCATTTTAGTTTAATAAATAAATAAAAACTCATCTTTTACGCTGGGTTTAGTTATATTTGTTTTGTGGAAGTGAATCATATTCATCCTTTTTTATTGTAAATATTTAAACAAATTTCTTGCCTTTCATGCCTTTATAAAATCTGTTTTACCTCTGGGACTCAAAAGTAGAAAATATTTCCTGTATTTGTAGCCTATGTAATATTCTAGTACTTCCCCTTTTATTCGTCTTTTTGCCTGGTAGAATGGGACTCTCAATTTTAGCACTGGGGCTACAGGCCGCATAAAGCGGAAATAGACACTTTGCTCCCGAGGTAGATATTTGTTGTTTTTGTAAGTTCATGTCCTACATGCTGCTGGAGTTGACTTCGCCTTCACTGTTGTCAACTGTAAAGCAAGACAGAAATCGAGACAGTTCTAGGTAAGGCGTAGAGCCGGACTTGGCGGCCGCGAGCACCTGCTAATCCCAGTTAGCGCCCTCCGCATTCGAGCCCCGCCATTTCGGGGCACTTCGCGGCTACTTACGGGCATACAAGTCCTGTCAATGTCCAATGCAGTGTCAAGATAGCGAGGACCCAGAGGCTGCGTTGAACCAACGGATATCGCTGCATTAGTGTGCCATTGCAAGACGCCAGACGTCCCCTCTTCCGCTTTGCATACTTTTGTCCGGCTTTCCTTTTCTTTATATTTACTTCACCTTCCCCAATTCACAAATGCCTGGTACAGTACTGTCGTTGTCCTAAAAGAAAAAAAACATCGATGACCTTCACCATGGCGCTCCTGCCACATTCGTTGCTTGAGGTGGCAACCTCTCTCACCTCGCCGTCGATTTTGGCTCTCCTCCTCGTCGCCCTGCCTCTCCTGTACAGCGCCATCCGCGCTCTTCGTTCACCACTACGAAAGATTCCAGGCCCGCCCGTCTCTCTCTTCACCTCTGCTGTGCTGCGATATCACGAGCTCCGCTGCCACCGCACCAGCTATGTACACACGCTCCACAAGAAGTACGGCCCGGTCGTCCGTCTGGCTCCTGACGAGGTCTCGTTCTCCTCGGCGGCCGCAGTCAAGGACATTTACAACACAGCCGGCAGCGTTATGACAAGACAGATTTCTACGACCTGTTCACCGTCTACGGCCGGCGCACCATGTTTACTACCCTAGATAAGGAGACAGTAGGTGATCTTTGTGGCGCAGGCTGGCCCTGGGCGCATTTTTGTGTCTGACAATGTATAGCACGCACGGCGGCGCCGTATCCTCGCCGATCGCTATGCAAATAGCAACATTATGCGAGGCCCAGCACTGGCCGGCATCGAAGAGCGATCAAAACACTTTGCGGAGCTCTGCAAGAACGCCAGGGGCGGCGTGTTGGATATATATGTGGGTTCAATGTCACTTGAGAGTACCATGGCAAGGAAAACACACTGACATTATTCTTAGATTGGTAGGTTTCCCCCCAAAAAATATTCAGGGTAGATTGGCGTATGCAGTCAGTCTAATCACAACCAGCACTCCATGCCTACGCTTTTGACTGCGTGACGCATCACCTCTTCCACCCGTACGGCACGGACTCCCTTCGCAACGAATCTGACGCCGAGATTATGCGGGAAGTCACCTTTGACGACAGCATTCAGAGTATGTGCCCCTCACGTCTCAATGCAGAGGCCTTTGAATCTTTCTCACAGTGCACCCTGTTTTTTTAGACCGTCTTGTTAGCTTCTACAGCCCGGCACTGTATGCCGTCGTCAACCCTGTGCTTGCTTGGTTTGCCAAGCCACGAGAGACACCGCTCGCCGACGACTTTGTCCTCGATACGGCTGCCAAAACAGATGCAGCCCACTTTACTCTACTGGCACGGATGCACGAGAAACAACAGCCATACCCACCGGATGCGAAGGATGAAGAAGATCGGCTGAGCAAGGAGACCGGTATGTCTGGAGGCTTCGATGCCCTCGATGCTGCAGCCGAGAGCCTCGACCACATGGCTGCGGGCATCGACACCACTGGCGATGCTCTCTGTTTCCTGATGTGGGAGTTGTCCATGCCGCGATCTCTCCATTTCCAGGAGAGGCTACGTCGCGAGCTTCTGGACAATGCTGCCAAGGGTGCCGATGCACTGCCTTTCGACCGGCTGCCGTTCCTGGATGCCGTCATCACGGAGGGCTTGCGGTGCTTCCCGGCTATCCCCATGTCGCTGCCGCGTGTCGTTCCAGACCAGCACTGGGGCCGGACACCGCGCGCAAGCCAGCAGCAGCAGAACAACGGCCGAGTTATTGACGGCTTCTTCTTGCCGGCCGGGACCGTTGTCAGCAGCCAGGCATACTCGGTCCACCGCATGGACACCACCGTCTTTCCCGACCCAGACACATTCAACCCTGACCGGTGGCTGGCCTCGGATGGAGACGCAGACCGCAAGCGCTCCTTCTTTGCATTTGCAAGTGGCGGACGTGGCTGCATTGGAAAACAGTGAGTCCCCAGTACTGTTCTCCCACCTCTACGCAAAGACGTGTTGTATGTACACCGTATGTATGCAATGCTAACCGCCACATAGCCTTGCTCTTGTCGAGATGAAGCTTCTCATGCGCGACGTCTACTCGCAGTTCGCCACAGCACCCGAGATCTCCATGACGCCCGAGTCGATGGAGATGTCCGACCAGCTCATCTCGTCGCGGCCGTTTGGGCAGAGATGCCTCCTCCAGTTTGTCCCGCTGGCAGAAGTATCGTCGTAGCTGAAAACGGCCGCGCCCTTCATTCAGGTGTCAAAATCTATGTACAGATACGGAGTACGGAGTGCTTTGTAGTGAATGGAAACCCACAGCCCGTTTCAAAGGGTCGTTCCTGCCCCCGCGTCTTTGTACTCGTATGCAGTGAATGATGGTCGCAGCCTAAAGCCGCGTCGGGGAAGGCGTGCCCGACGTCAACACCACGTGAAAGGTTCTTTGGCTGGCTCGGGGCTGTCATTTCCGTTCTGGGAGGCCCACACGTGACTTAGTTCGAGGATTTGCCCCTCATTCGCTCAATGACTGGCTTAGCCCTCGCCGTCGAGAAAGGAAAGACACACTGTGAGAGTGTTAGGCGAGGGGCTAAGTTTTTTTTTTTTTTTTTTTTAAAACAAAGTTCGTCCTCGGTTTTCTTTGGTTCCTGCCGAATTTGACAACCTAACCGGTGCCACACTGTACTAAAGACATTGCCAAATCCCGTAGCTGCTGTCTCCTTTTATTTCCCACTCTCGCAAAAACTCTTCTCTCCCACCTCACAACCCTCATACCCACCGCGCTTCTTCTCAGCAACGCTTCACACACGACGCATCTGACCCCGTACAGCATTCCTTGCAATCCGGCTCTCGCTGCAAACCGCCCGCTCAGTGTCCCACGCTCCCGCCTGTGACGTGCGCGACCCCTTTGCATCCTCACACCTAAAAACATCGCGATCTGTCATTTTGCCAGCTTTTCTCGCCCCGTTTTTGCCCGCTCCCACCGAACAGCACCAGACTGCTCAACCTACCCGGCTCCTATCGTAACTGCTCGGCAACAACCCTCTCTCCCGAACTCTACCTTCAACCCCTCTTTCTTCTGCCTTTGGCGCTTTGATTGTCTTTTCATCGACAAAGAACGACAAGACAGACCAGCAAACCCAACCTTTCCGCCTCGCCGACCACCAGGCCTCTCCCATCCCTTTCGAACCCCATCTAAAGCAGATACAGGACACAAGTCTTGTTTATGTATCAGCACGACCACATCTCCGAGTCTCCTCACTCACCTCCCATTTGGCTGCAGACCTTTCGCATACCGCGAAAACCCTGTAGCACCAGTCAAGGCCCTCACGGTTGAATCCGCCTTTTCGAACTCCCTACAACTCCCCAAACCTCTGCTACTTGATCCTTGTTGAGCAAAGACCTGTCGCCTCTCCGCGTTCATGCCTCCGTCTCTCAGAAACGATATCCAGTTTTCCCTTCTGTTCATGCAAGGCCCGGTCCGCTACTGACGACCCCGTCTCTTCCCGGCATTCATTACTTCCATGCATCCTGTTGCTCTCGCTTCAATCTAAACGACAAGCCCATTCTTCTCCGGAATCGCTCTTTTCCCTGACGACCGCCCCTACTTTTGCAAAACAACCGCATCGCCCTTCTATCCCAACAGCACAGCATATTTTCTTTGTTGGTCAACCTCCCCCAAATCACCGCCACCATGAGTCTCATCAACGTGCGCCGTGACGTCACGGACGTCTTCTATCGTTACAAGATGGAGCGCCTCCAGACCAAGATTGAGGGCAAGGGCAACGGTATCAAGACCGTTGTGCCCAACCTGAGCCAGGTCGCTCAGCAGCTCGCCCGCCCGGGTGCCTACCTCATCAAGTACTTTGGCTTCGAGCTGGGTGCTCAGACCAACATTGACCCGCCTGACGACCGTTGGATCATCAACGGTGCCCACGAGGCGGCCAAGCTCCAGGACTACCTTGAACGGCTTCATCGCCAAGTTTGTTCTCTGCAAGAAGTGCAAGAACCCCGAGACGGTGGTGCAGATTAAGGACGGCCACATCACGCTCGACTGCAAGGCCTGCGGCCAGCGCACTGACGTTGATCTGCGCCTCAAGCTGAGCGGCTACATCATCAAGAACGCTCCCAAGAAGGGCAAGAAGGACAAGGCCGAGCGCAAGGCGGCCCGCAAGGCGAAGCAGAACGGCACGGCTGCCAAGGACGGCGATGCTGCCGCCAGTGGCGACGACAACTCGGGCTCCGGCAAGGACAGCGGCGACAAGGACAACGGTGTCGCCGCCGGCAGCGATGACGAGGCCACGGCGTCGCCCGCTCCTGGCCGCGCAGCCGAGACCATCGAGCCCAAGAATGTCGAGTGGAACGTCGACATGACCGAGGAGGCCATCAAGGCCCGCCAGAAGGCCCTGCCTGACGACTTCAAGCAGAAGATGATGCTCAACGGCGGCGACGACGACGACGACGAGGGCGAGGGTGGTGGCAACACCGTCTACGACCAGCTCGGCGAGTGGATCCAGGAGCAGGCCCAGGAGAAGGGCAGTATCGACAAGGTTGACGACGTCGAGATCTACCTCAAGGCCCGTGACCTCGGCATCGAGACTAAGCACCGCACCGTCCTGGTCCTGGTCCAGACCCTCTTCAACGAGAACATTCTGGCCCAGATTCCCAAGCGTGCCAGCATGCTCAAGAGAGTAAGCATATTTCTCTCCATCCGAACAGCCCCAACATGACTACGACGATAACATTATTTACTAACCTTGCCCTTTTCTTTCTCCAGATTGTCACGTCCGAGCGCCACGAGAAGCCCTGCTTGGCGGCACTGAGCGTCTCATTGGTCTCCTGATCAAGGACCACCCCGAAATGGTCGACAAGGTCGTCAAGATCCTGCACCTCTACTACAACAGCGACCTCATCTCGGAGGAGGTTGTCAACAAGTGGGGTACCAAGGCCAGCCGCAAATACACCGACCTGGCTGTTTCCAAGAAGGTCCGCAAGGCTGCCGAGCCGTTCCTGACTTGGCTGGCCGAGGCCGAGGAGGAGGAGTCGTCTGAGGAGGATGAGGACGAGGAGGACGACGAGTAAAATTGCCGCCCTTCTGCGTGAAAACGCCCCATCCATCCAGTCAGGCTGCTGCGCTGTTTTCTTTCTTTGATCGGTTTGTTTGTTTTTGCGCACGTCAGAATTGTAAATAGATTGGACAAGCTGCTTTTGACCCTCAAAGGAAATCACCAAACATCTCCCCGAAAAAGATTGAAGTTATGGAAATATTGATAAGACACGACAAAAATGAGAAGCATGGAAACATGATTTTTTGAAAGACTCTTTTGGAAGTAGAATTAAAAGTTGTATTTTTCCCCGTCTTGTATGATTTCCATACTTGTTACTAGGCCATTCTCTGCTGCATCAAAAAAGTGAACAGGGACCAGGAAACAGGCAAGAAAACAGTAAACATCGCCCAATCGTCATTTTCATCCAATCATAAAAGTATACATCATAATAGAGCCGTCTATCCTCCTTCATGCACAGAGACCAAACTTCAGAGCAGTACAGCCTTTGCTGATCCCCAACTTGGTTGACAGAGTAGAGCAGTCTGGGGATCATACCAAAAGTCAGCGGTTATGCAAACAGCTGTACGTAGGAGTTTGAAAAATGACCTTGATAGGACCGGCGAAAGGATATAAGTCCGTTGTCAGACTGGCTTGTCGATTACCGAGGCCAATAAAAACATCACCACCGAACCTCTTCGAGCGGTGCCCGCCGGCCGAGGTTTGGATCCCAGACCGGCGGGTCACTACTGCTTTGCGCGGCAGTTAGGTCGGCCCATGGCGGCAAGGGACTGTCGTGAACTTCAGTGCTCATAGGAGCGAGACGGTTATAGGAGGGATAACCGTGCTCATAGAACTCGCCTTGGCTTGTGTGACGATCCTGCCACTGCACCGATGGCCCACTGTCTACAGGTTCGTACCACGAGTCTTGATTTGGGAAGGCTTGCCTCACTCCAATACCTGCAACACATGTTAGTAGAAGCACCGAACTGCTATCATGTCTGAGGGATGGTGCTATGATGCTCACCATTGCGGTTGCTATGAGACCGGAGCGGAAACAAGTCATACGAATCGAAGTCTCCAGCTCGAGACAGGTCACTTTCGCCAGATCTCCACACACTTTCCGACGTAGTATAACCCGGAGGATCAGCCAGTTTCTGTGGTATACTACAGGTTCTTGCAGTCCACCATGAATGGTCGCGTCGATGCTCTGATAATTGGCACGAGCTCTACCACCACGCATGGCGGATGGCAAGCTTTGATACTCGCACCTATCCTGGCTATATTGCCTTTGCCATTCGACCAGTGGACACTACGGAGAGAAGGCTTGTGGGTATTGCTGGCTCGTAGGTAGGAATCGGTTTGTGCAGTTGAAGCCTCAGCTTTCGTATTCTCCTCCCTGTGAAGTTTTGCGGCGTATTTGTCCATAGTCCCCGGGGTGTATGCTGTGGAAATATGCCCGTCGGGGCGGGCTTGGCTGGCTTCAACGGGACAGAAAATCGGCACAGGAAATGCAACTGGAATGATCTTTTGAGTGTTACAACCTGTAAAAGATTGCTGGAAAAGGCCGTGGAATACAGGCACTGGTGCCCATGTCCATTGAGGTGTTCCATTGGATAGATTCTTGAGCACGCGACATTGTCCCAGCGCAAGGGCAAATGGTCTGCTATTGCGTAAGTAAGTAAACCCATATACTGTTAATACCGCCATATAGTGATGCCTGTACCTCAGACACGTTCAGATTCTCGTTCTCCTTGTCGCTCTTGCTGGTCGGTTTTGGGTGGTGGGAGGATGTCGCGGGTGTGTTTGATGCTTTGAGTAGTTAATAAGCAATATTATGTGCCAACTTGCATATAAAATGAGAGCTGTGTGAATAACCAAACTTACCAGAACACACTCTCTTTGGCTGCTTCCGCTTGTTTGGCTCTCGTTGACGGCAATACTGCTGGCTTACACGCGGTTTCCCCTCTTGATCATCAACGCACTGTTTGCAAGCGCATTCATCGTGAAGACAGGTCGTGCCATCTGACTCCGCGTTTACCACGGCAGCGCAATGCCCCCGTCTAGGCAGCTGTGCACTGTGACTGGCCTTGTGGCGGAACCCGATTGTGATTGTATTTGAGGTTATTACAGCCTCTAGTGAGCTGGCCATGTCGGAGCTAGCCTCCACGCTGACGGTTATGGGTCCATGTTCTCTATTTTGAGGCTTTGCGAGACTCGCAGTTGGCACGATCTGTGCCCTTTCTGATTTGGCAACAGACGAAGGCGGAGGTTCAAGGGCGAGCGGAGGTGCAGAGAAAGGTGAGGGTGGTGGAGGTTGTGGAGGCGCTGCCAGTACTTTGAGGGCAACAGCCAGCTTCTCAGCATCAGTTGCCGGTGCAATATCGGCCTTTGGTTTGTGCTTTCTGGTGTAGTTGTGGCCGACTACCCATTCATGGAAGGAATGGGGCTTCTTATTGCCCCATTGACCGCTGGGCGCCATGCTTCGGTTGTGTCGTTCGATATCGGTCTTTTTGATATGAGCACGAATGTGCTAAAGTTCTGGTACAACCTGCGCTTCTCGCTGTCAATACAAGGCTTCACCAGTCAAAGACGCGCGCAGTGTGAGTTGAGCTACCACCAATGACGCCGGACGACAGCAGAGTGAGAAGACGGTGAGGTCGCGAGATACGACAGTGAGAGGTTAAGAAACGAGAAAACAGGAGAGGCAACGAGGAGGTGAAAGCGTAGCCCTGGCAAACAAGAAAGAAAAGAGAAGAGGGTGGGATTGAGGAATAACAAAGGAACAAGGGTAGAAGGGTGGGAACGACGAAGGAGACGCCGGGGGAAGGAAGGAAGGACAGGGATCAGGCCGGGCAACGACGGCCCTCCACCTTTCCCTCCATCATGTCATCGAGCCATGGCGTAGCTTTCTGTGTTGTCGTTGGGGATGCTCGGCGGCTCGTGAAATAGAATAAAACATCAGAAGGGAGAGAATGGAAGGGGAGCAAGGGCGACGGCCACAGACTGTAAGGAACCAGGGAACCAACCGGTTGTTCGAAGTCGTCGAAGCTGTTGTCGTGGCGCAAGTTCTCTTCGGGCAAGGCTGCGAAGTTGAAGAAAGAAGAAGAGGGAAGAGGGGAAGAGGGGAAGAGGGAAAGAAGAATGAAAAGGAGGGAGTGGGACTAAGATAAATACTCCGGGGGAAGGTGCAAACAATGAGCAACGCGTCAAGGCAAAACACGGAAGGTACGAGGGCACCTCTCGAGAAAAAGGAGAAGGCACGACCCTCGATTACATCACCAAACGGTTGCGGCAAGCACACAATTTTTTTTGCTCCGATTTTCTGCGTAGAAAACGATTGACCAGTGACGAGGTGATTCGTTATGGACACTGAAGCTAGCTGCGGAAGGGGGTGCTAGCATGATTTTCACAGCATTCACGGATGTTTCACACACATGACCTTCGAGTTTAATAGAATCATTTTACATCTTTTAATAATATTTTATTTGATTTAAGAAAAGACAAAGCTTTTAAGATTTTGTTTACTCTGGAATTGGTTCATCCTTATCTGTTCATCAGATTTTGTTTACTTTTCCGTCAGAATCACTTCACTTTGAGTATTGTAATCTAAACACTTTCTAATAATTACGAAAAATCCGTCGATATAAAATGTCCTGCTACAATGAATCACGACTGAGTCATGACAAGTCACAACTGGAGTTCACGTTGTGGCTTGGATTGTTGTTTGCCTCTTCCCAGCACTACTGTCCACTGCAAACACACATGGCGGCCTGCATGCAATTCTCGTCGGACAGAACTCGGTGTGAAAATACACTACGATACATGCAAGCGCATTGTCGTCCAGAGATGATACAATATTATTCGTGTTATAATACTTTACAGCGGAATCGATCAGGACAATCTGTAAACAGCGGTGGATTGTCAAAAAGTAAACAACTATAGCCCCCTTTCTCGTTCATGATATCGTTTTCCGGGCAAAGTATTCGACCACTTCCTATACCTTTCCATCCATATAACATCGAGGCATCCTTTCTTTATAATAAGTCCCTTCGGGTATCTCATGATCCATGAAGTCGTGACATAGATATCATTCCAGATCTGCATCCTCTAGAATGAAGGTTCTTGCAACCACCAGCCCATCAGCCGACTAGCTTCTTGATGAACTCAAGCAATAGAAAAACAAGATAATGAAAAATGAGTCGACCGTTCCTTATCGAGAGGATAGATGATGGCTTCTCAGCTCTCACTTAGTCAGGGAGTCGAACAGCATAGAACACACCGCCGTCAGTAATGTACCAGCGACATCCGAGGTGGTCGATGGTGGCACGGCTGCGCTGGGTCCAGTTGCCATCCAGCTCGCGGAGCCAGTAGAAGCGAGACTTGTCGTCATCGGCGGGCTTAAAATCCTGGGGTTCATAAAGATTGTTGGCATAAGCGAACTCGAGTTGCTCCTGGAGAACTTCATTAGGGGTCTGGCCGACACCCATAGCAGGCTCCGGGTGGATGGCGCCACCGACGCCGCCAAACCCACCAAACCCACCGCCTCCTGCAACCATGTAGTTACCTCCGGGGCCACTCATACCGGGCATCATGACCACAGGCGGACCACCGCCGCCTCCCATGCCGCCGATTCCGCCAGCAGTCATGTAGGTGACACCGGGCTGCTGCTGGACGTAGACAGGCTGGCCGAACACCGGCCTGTGGGTAGGCCATGACGGGGGTGGTCGTCGTAGCAATAGCGACGGGAACGCCGGCTGACTAAACCCAGAGAAAGAATGGTCAGTATGTATGTACATGATTGTTGAGCAAAGTGCAAAACCTAAGCTACACCAAATAAAAAAGAACAAAAATTGACAAAAACCAAAGTCCCAATAATCTAAAAAAAAAAGGGGAAGAGACTAGTGGGGTGGGAAAAAAAGTGAAGCACTTGCACTGTAGTATTGCTGATGGGGGTGGTGAGACTGAACAAAGGAAACAGAAGGAGGAGGAGAAATTGCCGCAACATAACAGGACTGCGGGAGCTGTAGCTGGTAGGGTTGCGGACTAACAGTAGTATACATGGCCTGCTGCTGCTGTGGGTGCTGCATGTAAACAATATTGGCCTGGCCCGGGGCATCGTTGCGAGGCACGTAGGTGTGCAGCATGGGCCCGTTGGTGGCATCTGGAACGGCCGGCAGGAAGCTCAGGCCCGTGATGGCCGTCGGATCAATGCCGTTCACAGCATGCGTGGCCGTGGCTGCAATATTGTAGCCCTGGGCAGCCGCCATGTTCGCTGCCGGCAAGAACGTGGGAAAGGCTTGCACTGTGTACGGCTGCTGAGGCAGAACACCGTTGTTCAGATGGGTAAAAACAGGATTGGCGCCGACAGCCGGATTGATGCCAGTGAAGCCAGGAGGACCACCAAAGCCAGGAGGGCCACCGGGACCGTCCGGAAATCCCGCAGCAGCTGCAGAAGCTGTGATTGTGGGAAGAGACGGATCAAGCACCGGGCCACCAAGAGGATGGACTTGGCTTTGCCGCTAACAGCACCGTTGTTGGTATTATTCTTGTTGTTGCTGCTGCTGCTTGACTTGCCGGCACGGCCACTGGGCACGTCGTCCTCGTCGTCCACGTCCTCAACACGAGCCTGACGGTCCAGATGGGAGGCTTTGTAGACCTGGGCCTGCTGGCCTTGGCTCAGACTCTGGCTTGTGGCCGTGATTTGCGCGGTGATGGCCGTGACGAGAAGATGCTTTTGGGGCCACGGGGATGGTCGCTGCTGAAGCAGCCGCGAGCTGTTCAAAGAAGCCGGGAGTTTTGGAGCTGGCAATGCCCGTATCAAACGAGACGCGATGGCCACGGATTCTCTGGCGTCTTACAATTGTTGGGGAGTGAGGGGGCGAAGACGAAGACATTGTTTGCGCGTACGCAGATGGTTGAAGGAGGAAGAGAGGAGAGAATCGGGAAGGAAGAGAAAAGGAAAAAGGGAAGAGGCAGAAGCAAAGATGCCTCAACAAATATTTGAGGCAAAATTGAGGGGCAAAAAACAAGATCTTTTTCGGTAGCAGGCAAAGGACAGTGAGGCCCTGTGACCAAAATATGCTCAGGGACTGCCCGAACGAGGGCTCGATTTGCCGAATTGAGAAGGAACGTCGATGTGAAGGGGAAGGAGCGACCCGCGACAGAGGTTGCGGTAGGCGGGGCAGGAGCAGCCGCACAAAGGCCAGGAATTTTTGTCACTCTAATAGGGTCGAAATTGTAAGGGCGAATTGAGGAAAACGGTGACAATGGGGGCTTCCCAATGACGGCCAAGTGAGGCCATGGTGACGATAATGAGGCCTGTGCAGTAGAAAAAAGGGGCCCCCAGGGGATAGTAAACAAACGAGATGTCGCGAACAGAGGCCTGAAAACAAGGACATAACGAGGTAAAGAAGCAAAGACTGCAAAGAAGATGACCCAGCAGATAAGAAAGAGACAAAACGTCGACCAAGGCTTACATTTGTTTGCTTGAGAATCCACTGCTGGCCGTTCCAGTCGTACTGGTACATGCCGCTGCCGCGGTGATGGTATGGAACCGGGTCTTCTTCGAGATAGACGTCGGAAAAGGGCCAGCAGCACATCTTGGGGGCGAATATGACGATGAGAACAAGATGATAGAAACGAAAGGACGAATTTAAAACCGTAAACAGTAAAAGAGAGTGTCTGGTGTGTCTGGTGTGTCGAGCTGGATGGCGAAAAAGAGGAGAAGAGAGATTAGGTGAGGAGGGAAAGTGCGCTGAAATATGGGCCATAAATGTTAGCCATCCTCCGTACTCTCGTAACTGTACAACATGGCCATGTCCTCAATGGCACCTGTCCCAATAGCGACATTGATTACAATAGCTACATTGTCAGCCCCCATCATCATAAGATTCTTGCTAACTTGGCTACGGACTTTCCTGTTGACTTTCCTGGTGCTTGCCTGCTGGCTTTAACGCTGACTTCTCCGGTGTCCACCAGTCTCCCTCATGCGGTACACAGCACACTGCAGGATCTAAGAGCAAGCAGAAGCAAAAGAAAAGAAAAATATATCCATGAATTTATCGTCCTAGAAACGCCAGTCACACACGCCTCGTGCATGCACCCTGTTCGGGCGAGTTCTATATGAGAGGGAAGAAGGAAGGGGACGTGAGGGAGGAACGTGATGGGGAAAGGAGCCTGCTGGCTGTTGGTAGCAGGCAAGGAAGAAGAGATCGGGAGGAAAGAAAGAAAGAAGACACCTTGTCTAGTAATATACAGAAAGTGTGAAATGTGTCACAGGAAGCAAACCTGAAAACAAAGAGAAAACAGACCAGACCAAAACCATGCCCTGAGAGAGTTGAGAGATGTTTATGTGCAATGGGGGGAAAGACACCCACCCTGTCAGACTTTTTTTCGGCTCGCTGAACAGTAATATGCATATCCTCCCGTAAATCCCGATCCATATCCTCCCCGCGTCTTTATTTGTTGTCATATCAGTATTATAATGGATGTCCGTGTCGAGAGCCGGCCGAGAGCCGGCGGCCACTGTCCGTCTTGTTCGTGATATGGACGACAGCCCCGGCAATGACCCCGTCATTGTCCAGAATTCGGGACACCTTAGTGCGAGTGAGGCTCGGGGGATGGGGAAGAACGTGCGACGAGTTACCTGAAATGTTAGCAATGGGCTGATAGCAGCAGACAAAAAACAACAGCGAGGGGAAGAAAAGACATACTGTCCAGGCCGCAGCGATCGACGCCACAATGCCACCCGAGATCAGCATCGGCCGGACACCGCGCGTGCTCTTGAAAAGCATGCCGCTCAGGCCGCCAGCAATCACCGAGTTTGGCCGCGTCGTGGCGGCCGCGCAGGTAGCCAATGTACGAGTTGATGCAGTTGTAAGCAATGGCGACAACACCCGCCGAGTTGCCCAGGAACGGGCCCCGCCGTGTCACGGCATTGAGCACCGAGTTCAGCCGCAGCTTGGGCGGCTGGCCGGCAGACCGCCGCAGACCCTCCTGCAGACCCCAGGCACCACCAATTGTCAGCGCCGTCAGGTAGGTGATACCAGCGCCATAGCAAAGATCGTCTGTGAAGCCGCGCGAGGGCAGCACGGACTGCGAGCCGGGCAGATCAGACAGTGCCGAGTCTTCCATAGAGATGTACTCGAGCGTCTCCTTGTTCAGGCCGGCGAGAGGGTGCAGCTGGGTCGGGTCGGCAAAGGCCGAGCTCTGGAGAAAGGAGTCGGTGCCGCTGCCGCCGAGCGTGGCCAGGGCACCGCCACCTGCTGATGGAGAGCCTGCTGGTGATGGCGAGCTGTAGACTGTGCTGTTGTGTGTGGAGGAGGAGGACGGAATCGCATGGTCGGCGGCCTTGTGGTCGGACGGAGAGGAGGAAGTAGACGAGGACGAGCGTCCTGTCAGCGCACTCCAGATCGACATTGTGGCGGCGGTTATGTGGGGAATAGTTGAATGGAGTAGCAGTCGAGAGAACACAAAGGTAGAAGCAATAGAAAAATTCTCGCGATGTTCGATTGCTCTGGTGGGGAGGGTCAGATGTCGACGTATGTAGACGAGGTACAGGGGTAGTAGCGAGAGCAACCGTCGGAGGAAGAAGAAAGTTGACAAAAAAGCAATTGCTGGTCGTCAGTCAAATGCCCAGGTGGGTGGTGGGAGAGGCGTCGATGTCGCGCAGGCGGTCGTACGCAAGAACGAAATGTTGCAAATTTGTTTGCTCAGCGAAACACAGCGACGAAAGGCGGGAACGGGCAGGGCAGGTGCGGGCGAAAAAACTTAGTTAAAAAAGTCATTCGAAAAATGGTAGCCGGCCGCCAAAAAATCCTTGTCGCCTCGGCTGGACCGTTGCATTTCTTCCTTGGGTCGTTCTTTCCACGACCTTCTTCGGGAAAAGTGGACGCTGTCAAAAAGGTTAACGGAGCCTCGCTGGGGCGCACGTGACCATTTCTTACAAGTTTCCAATGTCATGACATGGAACTCTACAGCGAACGGTATGCCATGAATACTTGAACTGAAAACGATTCATGCGAACCAAGTTAGGCAAAGAAAAAAACTACTTTATTTGCTCATGGATTTCCGCGAGAGGAGTGGTCAATCTACCATGGCTGTACCGCTATACCGCTTATATGCATTCAAGATGCATCTAAGAGAATAGTCGAAAAAGTCAAACTTCACCAACGGTGGATCGTGCGAGGACAACAACATCGACAGAGCTGGTGAACGCTGAGATGCACAGCTAATTTGATTTTATTTGCAGTATAGCTCTGTGAAATAACTCAAGATCTCATGAAGACTGTGCAAGGTCGTGTCTGAAGCCGGCCTCACTTTTCTCTGACCTTCCCCCACCGGGGACCGTTGGGCACCTTCGCTCTTTCCCTCTCTGCCCTTGATATTCAAGCGCCTTCCCCATCATCTCAAAATCCCCCCCTGAATTTTCTCGAGATGAGTCTTCCACAGCTTCCAGACATCGAAGAGGCTTCGGCCAATGCAAACACTCTGTTTGCGTGGCTTGAACAGCAGCCCAAGGAGCAGTCCCAAGAGTGAGTGTACAAGCACCGCAAATTCAAACGCAGTCGCAAGCAAAAGCCCTAGCTAACTCGCCCTCCCCCCGGACAGACTTGCTGAGGCCCTCTTTGTGCAGCTTCTGGCAAACTCGGCAAAGTCCCGTGTCTCGTCGGTCAATGCCTGCGCCAAGCTGTGTGGCTTTGTCCAGCATTGTGCGACCCGGCCGGCAGAGGCTGGCAGCTTAGAGAGACAGCCGAATCCGGCCACAGAATGGGCGTTCCAGGCGTCCACAACGCTGCGGCTATTTCACTTCTACATTGAGTGGAATGAAAAGGACCAGCACCGCTCGCTGAAGCTCGTGCTTGATCTTGTGGCTCTCTGCTGGTTGTGCAGAACCCCAACGGGCCTACACGGACGGCGCTGCGGGACGAGATCCTGCAGACTCTCGTGGCGATTATCAGCCGCAAGTCGACGCGGCCGCTGGTCGCAAGTCGTCGTTTGGGTCACTGCACTATCTTGCTGGGCAAACGGTGTCTACCAGTTTGAGAGGTGGCACGCGCTACAGCCGCGAGATGGGCGATGATGCTGCCACTGCATCCCAGCCGAGTCTTGCCGTCTGGCAGCGCCTTGTTGCAGACATGTTTGCGTGGATGACGCTGCACTATGTTTGCCCTGTTGCCGCAAGTTTCTTGTTGCCGTGGTTACATATCTCCAGACGGCGGCGTCAGAGACAGACCCTCCACTCTTCGCCGAGTTTACGGTTGAGGCGGTGGCTACAGTGGCTCCGCAATGGCCTCTCCGCGCACCCAACAATCCTCGAGGATGTCAAGCTCTACTTCTTTATCCCCTTTTTCAAGACCGATCGTGCCCGGTCATTACAGCTCCTCGAGATCCTGAACAAGAACCAACTTTCCACGACCATTGCCGAGAGCGAGACTGCAGGGGCCAGTAAAGGCTTTGATGCAGCCCTTCTCCAGCTTGCGGCACTCGAGGTCGCAAGAAGGCCGGCCTGGTTGATGATCCGGGCCTGAACCTCGCGGGGAAACCCGCAAAGGGAGGCGTCATTGTGCTCAACGAGTCCGTGCTTGACGGTGTGCTGGCGCGGGCGCCAGCCGATGTTCGCTCGTTGCACTGTCTCTACTTGTGTCGTCACAGTCTACGACGAAGCCCTACTCGGAAACTGCTTTCGCGCTGCTCCGCCGTTATCTGCCCACCTACCATGCCGAGTCGGACGCCAAGTTCCGTTACGAATTGCTGGCCCACACGCGCGACATGACCGTGCGGCTCAAGAGTGCCATTCTCACAATGCAGCGCTGGGGCCGTGTCGATGCGGATGCACCAAGCAAGGCTAGCTCCAAGAAGAAAGATAGGGTGCTGATCGACGAGGCCGTTATTCAAAATACGCTCGCCCAGCATGAGGACTTCCTCACATGGTATCTGACCTTTCTCCGTGCAGAGCTTGCTCCCACAGCATCCTACCAGCGCCACTTTACGTCTCTCAAGGCGACATCATGGCTGCTGCGCCAGCGGCGTGATGTGTCTGGGGGTGTGTCGGACGCTTTGGACGCTGGCTTAGTCCAGCGACTCTTCAAGGACAAGGCATGGGTCCGGTGGCGTGCTGGACCTGGTCATGGACCCCTTCGACGATGTGCGGGAGACGGCCACCTCGCTACTCGTGCTTGCGCCGCCAGAGCTTGTGGCTGCTCCGGAGAATCCTCTCCAGGACGTCCTTGTCGAATTCAGCAAGCTCGCAGACCAGCAAGCTCGCAGACTGCTCGCCAAGATCATGCGACGGTGCTGCACGCTGCCAGGGGCTCATGACCAGCTGGGCTTGCTGCGGATCTGGCTGCACAGAAGGCCATTCTGTCGCAGGTGCTGGGTGTTCTCGAGGACAAGATTGTGCGGGCTGAGAGGGACCTTGGCTCAGCGGCTGTTCAGAGCCCTGTGCACGGCGAGTTCGCATCGATCAAGTACATTTGGGCCGTCTTGGCCAAGGCAAAATACTCTGACGCGGATCTGACCGACCTCGTGGCGATCCAGGCACGCATCGTGAACAACTGTGAGCGTGTGTGGCACATTTGTCAAGCACGTCCTGTGTGACGACTCGCCAGAGGGTCATATTCCCGAGGACCTCGAGGATGCGGCGGTGTCAGCAACCTCGACTCCAAGGACCTGCTCAGCTACAGCTTCCGTTCGATCAACGAGTCCAGCAACACGATGCGTGCTATTGTGATGCACCTGCGCTTCAGCCGCGTTCGGGCACATTGACGCCGGACCGTCCCGTGTTTGAGCGTATCGGCAACCTGGCATTTGAGCAGCTGTCGACGCTGCGGCACCGTGGTGCCCTCACCACGGTTGCACCAGACGTTTACACTGTGTTGTCAGCTGGCACAAGACCCGATGGTGACAGCACCTGGCACGCCACAGGACGAGACTTTAGTGTCGATCTGGTACAAGGGCACGCTAGACTGTATTCGCTCGCAGGTATCAACGACGCGTCGGTCTGCCGGTATCCCTGCACTCTTCTCCGGCATCTTTGCTTCTTCCAACACATCACATCCGGCCTTTTTTTTACGACGCTATCCGCACGGCCTGTACTATTGCCCAGGAGCCTGTCGACTTTGCTGGCCGTGCAGCCGATGGTTCTCGCCTTCCACAGGTGCACGCGTTCAATTGCCTGCGCGATGTTTTCCGTAGCTCGCTGCTCAGCAAGCGTGCTGAACGGCTGCTGCCCGAGTGCCTGCAACTGGCCGCGAACAGCCTTCGGTCGGATGTGTGGGCCATCCGTAACTGTGGTCTGCTCTTGTTGCGCAGCTTGATCGATTGCCTCTTCGCACGGGTGAGTCCAAGGCGTCTCTCGAGTCTGGCTGGGACGGCCGCACAATTCGCATCTCCTACAACAAGTATCCGACACTCCCGGGTGTTTTGTTGAGCCTACTCAAGACGGGCTCTGCCCCAGATGCTGTGGCATTTGCATCTGCATCTGATCGTGGCCACTTGCAGATCGAGTCTCAACAGGCTGCTGCTGAGTCGGTGTTCCCGCACTGACATCATCCGCCGTGCAGGCCCGCCCGAGTCTCACCTACCGAGCTGTACGATGCCGTTGTTCCCTACCTGGGCAGCCACCTATGGCATGTGCGCGAGATGGCGGCCCGCACGGTGTGCTCGTTCCTGGTCGTGGACGCTGACTGGGTTGCCGGTGTTCAACGTCTCCTCCTGGACAAGGTTGCTCTGGCGTCAGCCAACGCTGGCACGGCTCGCTGCTGGCTGTTCGCTTTGTTTTGGGACGCGTAGCGAGCGTCTCGGGCGACTCCATCCCAGACAGCCTACTCCCTCTTCTCACTCTGCTCGACACCCTCGCCGAAAGCAACGATGGGTTTGTTGCTTGCCCGAGGTGCGGCTGCTTATCTGGAGGCACGCGTCACGATTGCTCAACTGTCTCTGCAGTTTAAAGTTGACCTTGGTGAGGCAATTGCCAAGATCCTTTCCACAAAGGCTAATGATACTTCCGTCCCATCGGCGCTACTCACGGCACAGGCTGTGCTGCAAGCCAACTACACTGCTCTCGTACAACACGACCGCAAGGGTCTCGAGAGCCTTGTTGGTAGCGTTGCTGTCTCTGACCCAGATACAGGCACACGTCTCCTGGAAGAGATCCAGAGCTCTTGGTTTGCCACGTCGAACCAAACACTTGACACTGCATCGTGGCTGTGTTCCGTCTATATGAACATCTGTCTTGAGATTGCTGCCGCACCCGAAGTGCGGGCTGTGGCTCTTCTAAATCTCGCCGATGCCTTGGACTGCATCCTTCTCTCAGAGGAAAGCGACAATGCCCTGCTTCCCACAGTTGATGCTCTGGGTCGTGTCTGGTCAGCTACTAGTCAGGGAGCCATCAACCCGACACTCTCGTGGGCCATTCTCCACTCTAGCGGTCCCATCCTGGCCGCGTCAGTCCGCCTGGAAAGCACGATGACGTCTCTCCTGTCTGTTTCTGCCTGGGCAGCAATGATCAAGACGGCCGTCGAGCCTGCGCAGACATTTGATACGCGCATGGCTGCCGCCGAGGCGCTGCGGTCGTTTGCTCTGGCAACTGCCTCGACTTTGTCGCCACCTCTCAGCAAAGAAGACAGCCTTCCGTTTGCTTCTTGCATGTACGACGCACTCAACGACGACGACGACGAGATCCGGGACGTGGCAGCCAAGGCTGCCAGTGCCGTTCTGGGTACGCCGCTGATTCCTGGTGAGGCAGCACGGCAGTTGCCCTTGTGGATGGCGGACCAGTATGTGGCGTGAAGGAGGCCAGCAGTATCGCGTCAGCTTCTTTCGGTCTGCAGGTTGCTGCGCGCGTCGAGGGGCAGTCATCAGGCGGCCCCGTCTCGGCGTGGCCCACGGCATCAAGTCTGCTGGCATCGGCGCTCGAGTTTGACGACGCCCTGTTCCTTGTCGAGGAGCACAACCTGTATGTAGACGAGGTGCGTGAGGCCGAGCGCTGGGCCGCCGTTCTTGGCCGTTGCAATGGTGTTGCTGCCTTGATGTGTGGCTGGTGGACGGCATGGAGGCACTCGTCTCCCGCATCCGAAGCCCCGGCGTGGCGACGGCCCCTTGGGCTGGGCTGCTGCTCCGAGCGTGTTTGCGGTGTGCTCACGTCTCATTATTGGTGCACGGGCAGTCGTTCATAGCCAAAGCAAAGAAGGAGAGACAAGCGCATCTGTGCAGCGCCTATTGACTCTTCTCGCGACGTTTGAAGAAGCCGGCGAAAAGCGCGTGTCCACGGTCTTCTTCTTGCCATGGCCAAGGCATAGACATTGTGGGTATAGACAAAAACTTCTGGATTTGGTGTTTTGGATTGGAAAAGCGCTTATGTGTTTTTTTTTTATCTTTTTTAATCTATTTTGGAACATTATGCAATATTTACATTCTGGTTGGCTATGCCATGTACCAAAAATGAAACTGTAAGCTAACCATCATACACCGGCCTCCACCGACGACGCCGATGCCTCCCCTTTCAGCTTCTCCAGCTCGGCCGTCAACAAATTGTTCCGTGCCTCGAGCTGCCGCACCCTTTCGGTCAACATCTCCGTCTCTTTGCGTGCCACGTCACGCTCCGCCCGCGCATGCGCCAGCTGCTTGGCAGTGTTGGCCTTGGTTTCGCGCTCTTCCTGCTTGCGGAGCCGCGCGGCGTCCTTCTCGGCCTGCTGCTGCCGCTTACGCTCGAGCTTTTCGATTTCTTTTTGGTACTGCGCCTCCTGACGTGCCACAGCTTTTTCGTGTTTCTCGCGCAGCTTCTGGATCTCGGTGCGCGTGGCCGGGTCTGTCGACGTGTGTGCGGCTGTAGCTTCGGCTGTAGACAGCGAGGATGTCGATGAGGAGTTGTCCGCACCGGCCTGTTCGTGCAGACTCTGAGCACTCTTTTCACCGTTGGCGGGCATCACTACAGCCGGTTCAGTCTTGCCAACGCCTTCAATGCTCTCAGCAGCGTTGGTATCCTCTTTTGGTTTCCTCTTGTTGCTGGCCTTTAACAAATCCTCTTCCGCCTTGCGTTGGCGGTCCTGCAGCTTCTTGAGCTCCTTTTCATGGCGCTTTTGTGCAGCTTCGGCGGCCTTGGCCACCTTGGCAGCTTTTGCTGCAGCGTGCTCGCCTCCTTCTTCCTGGAGGCTGCATTGTGGGATCCGGTCTCCGTGTCGTTTTCCGTATCCGTATTGGACGCAAGACTCGACGCGCCAGTAGACTGGCCGGCCGATGTGGATCGTTCAGACGGCCCAGGGCCACGGCACGGCTGTGTGCTAGAATCCCGAGTGCCGTGGTCGGTGGGGCGGCGGGATCGATGCGGCAGCCGCGCTATCGACTGAACGGATGCTGGGTGCGGACGCTTTCACGTCGTTGCTGGCGGCCACGTCCTGCGTCTGCGGTCCTTCACTTGCAGACCGTCTGCTCCGGCCACGCACAAGGTCGTCTCCCGGCGCGTCCTCTTCGTCAATATCGCTGTACGTCTCGCCGCCTGTATCCTCGTCATCGTCCAGGTCGCGCTGTTGCCCTCAAACGACGAGTTGAGCACCTCCACAGCCCGCCAAACGGATTGGGCAGCTTAGAGGCAACAGCAGAACGGCACCGCCGAGAGCGCCAGTCAGCATATTGAAAAGCTTTGCAGAAGACGCCGCGCCACCACTGCTGTCCATGGAGAGGATCGTGACCGGGGGTGACAAGCTGGTGTTTCGTTGCACGCTCTCATCTGTCTTGGGTGCGTCTTCCTCGTCTTCTTCGGGATCGTATGCTCAACAGGAGCCTTTGCTACCGGCGTCGTCCTTCCCACAGCTGTTGCCGGAGCTGCTGCCGGAGCTGCTGTCGTCGCAGGTTCATTCTCTGGCTTTTCCGACGTCTCTGAGACATCGTCCCGCTGTGCCATTGCCTCCACCTCCTGGGCTACTAGCCAGTCCATGAACTTGTTGGCATCGCTGATGATGCTGGACGGCGTGCTCTTGTCGACCAGGAACCGCGGCACGCTTCCACCGGGGTTGTTGCGCGTGATCATCAGCCACTCGATCGCCGTCTCGTGGGTGTCGTCGTCGAAATCGACATGCGCGTCGCTGTCGTCAAGGTGGCCGTGCGACAGGTCAATGGACGACTGCGTCTTGCGCGTGCTGTTGTTCGCAGCTGAAGCGATCTTTCCCGTCTTGGCCGATGGCACAACCGGCACCCGGACTTCGCGGATCATCTCGACAGACTCGTACTGGGCGCGGACATAGCCCTGCCGGTTCGGTGTGTCAGGATGCTGGCACGGCTTGGAGACAAGCATAAACTGGCGCAGGCCGTGCTCTCCCGAGGCTGTCGACGACGACGAGTCTGGCGACGAGCACGGTGCCTGGGCCGTCAGCAGCATGGTGACAAAGTCACGGGCAGCCGTGGGGCCGGGAATATGGCCTCGAGGAGGTAGACGTCGAGCTGGCGAGTGCTGAGGGGCGTCTTGTTGGTGGCAGCATCCTTTGTGTCGCCATTGCCATTGCTTTCAACAACGATGTGCTCGAGCCGCTTCTTGGTGATCATCGTCCGGACCGTTGACGTCGCGTCGCTGGTCTTTCCTTTGCCGTGCCCTTGACTGCGATGTCGTTTGCTTTTGTGCTTTCTCCGCCGCCGCCGTCCTCTTCGCCCTGGATGGAAAACTCTCGCAGCAAGCCCCGTCGGAACATGTCGAAGCCAATCGCCACGTCCTGTCCGGCAGTTTTCGAGTCTTTGCCCCGGTCCGTCGTCGGCTTGGCCTTTTCCACCCGGTGCAGACTCCGCCGTGCAAACCAACTGCTGCCGGCGTACCCATCGCGTCCACCGTTCATCTTGTACACGATAACCCCGCGGGGGTTGGCACCGCTCGTGTGCACCTCTTTCCACGACTGCCGCAGGTCGTGCCGTATCTTTTCTTGCTTCTTGGCCATTTCGTGTTCTTCCGGCGCGATCAAGGCTGCCTTTTCCTCGAGGGACAGCGCGGCGCTGCCTTTGCCGGTGGAGTCGGATGCGGTCGGATCCGTTGGATTCGTCGGAACGGCTCCATTGTTTCCACTGCGGCCGTAGGACACAGCACCGTCTGTGTGTGACCGTGGCCTGCCTGCATTGCCCATGTACGCAGACGACGAAGTTGCTGTTGCGGGATGGAGTCGGCAATCAGCTGGGCACACGCAAAAGTGTCGTCCAGAAAGTCGTCCAGTTGGTCGCGCTCGACCGTGTCCCAGGCAACGGGCCCGAGGGCTGCCAGCGGGTTGCTCTCGTCGACGCTGGGAGCCATGTTGATGAGAGCATGCAGAGGTGGGTAGATAGATACGAGGAAACGCTGGAAAGCAAAATTAACAATCAAAAGGCCGACAGGTACAAAGGACAAGAGACGGCAAAGACAAATCAGGCACAAACGAGGTCCAGGGGCGCTTGGGTGCCGCAGAACGACCGTATGCTCGGGAGGTGCTGAATCAGGTACACGGCCGGTGAATAGACGGTTGTCTTAAGGTCCTATGGACGGTTTAGCTTGAAGCCTTGAAGAAGAAAGAAGATTAAAGAAGAAAATAAATAGAAAATAAAATAAAATAGAAAATAAGTAAAAAAACGAAGGTCAATCTTCCCGGGGAATTATACATGAAATAAACATATGCAGTGCCATTCCGTCGTCCGTTGCCTCCCTTATTCTTGGTTTCATGCCGTTCACCTCCTCATCGTCATCAGTCCAATGACCAATGCAACACCGTCACGCATTTGCATAGAGTGATGAATGCTTCGGTCTCGCCAGAGCCCTGTAACCAATGACGTCACCCGCTATCAGGGCGCTAGCAGCACACGCTACCACTCTGCCGAGCTCACCGACAGAGAAAACCTAGACCTTGCATCTTCGATCGGAGTCTCGGTCTCTCCAGCTTTGCGACGCTCAACCGCTTTTTACGGACTCATCGGAGCGTATCCAAACAAACTTTGCTAGATGCCCAGAATATGCATAAATTCGCTCTATAGTAGACAGAAAACCCTATGCAATGAACAGCCAAGTCCTCTGCTCTTTTGTCGAAGAAATGCAGGAAGAAGGAAAAGAAAGAAAGAAAAAAAGACAAAAAAAGACGAAAGATAAAATAAATAACAAAAAAAAACAAAAAAGAACTGAACCACCAAAATGATCCGCACTCATAACACTGCTCAGATCATCGATCGCCGCCACTCTTGCGCATCCAGCGCCAACTGGTCCGCCCGGCAGCTCCCGCAGTAGCTCTCGTGCCACCGCGCCAGCATCGCCCGCCGCTGCGTCTCCTTTTCGTCGTTCTTCTGCTTGTTCTCGCCCCGCTCGGCCAGCATCGTGCCCACCTGGTCGCACCGCTGCGTCTCGTCGGCCAGCCAGTTCTCCCACTCCGACTGCACCATCTCCCGCTCCACGTTGTTCACCACGCGCATCGCCACCACCAAGTCGTGCCGGTACGCGCCCAGCCGCTGCCGGGTCCGCCGCAGCCGCTGTGCCGTCGCGCGGTTCGTCGGCGACGACAGCAGTGCACCCGCATCCTCGTACGGCGCGTCGAGGTTGGTCGCGTTGGCAATCGACAGGAATGTGTTGTAACAGACGCTGCCGGTGGCGGTCTCGCGGCCGCTGCCGTCGTCGTCGTTTGTGTCGAAGCCGTAGCCGCCCTGGCGCTGTGTTGATGTTGTTGCTGCCGCTGCTGCTGCTGCCTTTTCCAGGTCCACCAAGTAGATTGACTTGCTCATCATGACGTTCGGCCGACGCCCAGCTTGCGCATGTACGTCGCTGCGTGCCGCTCGGTCCACCAGGCGGCCGTCTCGCGCGACGAGAACAGCAGGTTGGTGGCCACGCTGAGCGCGAGGAACACCAGCAGCAGCCGGTGCGCCGTGGCCACGCGGAAAATGGACCGGCAGCCTGCAAACGCCCACATGACTAGGCTCGTGACCACCGACTCCATGAAGCTGCGGATCGTCTCGAGCAGCATGTCGGTCAGCGTGCGCGGCCTGAGCATGCCGCCGGCCTGCTTGTCGCCCGAACCAGAACCAGAACCAGAACCAGAACCGCCGCCTCCGTCTCGGTCGGTGGGCGTAAACTGCACCGCCTTGGTCTGCTGGCCAATGTTGCCGTAGACCTGCATCGCGCGCTTCGTGCGGCTGTGCGCGCCCAGCTTGCGCACCTCATCCGTGGCGAGCTCGGCCAGCTCCTCGGCGTCGCGCGACGCGTCGTCAAGCGCTTGCCGCTCCACCAGGCTCTTGGAGAACGCGGGCGCCTTGGACCAGTCCACCTTGACGTAGACGGCCAGCTTGCACTTGGACTTGGACACGTGCGTGATGACAATCTTAGTGACCTGCTTGAACGCCGTCGAGTGCGGCAGGTGCCACGCCGTCTTGACGTGCTGCACCACGTACGTGACGTGGTCGCTGAAAATGTCAATGGTCTGCTGGTCGCTGACGGCCTCTTCCTTTTTGCGGCCCAGCATGTCGACAGCCTCCACCTTGAACGCAAACTGCCGCTTCATCTTGCCGTGGTCCGCCAGCGTCCAAGGCCCCTGCTCGATCTCGCGCGCCTGTCGGTCAAAGTACAGCTTGGGGAAGATAAAGGACTTGTCGCCAAACAGCACATGGAAGCACGCCTTGGCGCTGATTTCGAAATGCCGCTCGGCCACCTTCTTCTGCATGTCGTCGGGCTCGTACACGATGGGGTGTGCGGGCAACTGTAGTTTACCGAGAGGGCGCGTGACGCCACCGTGGCCTAGCCGGCTACCCATGCTGGTAACCCGCCGGCCCGTGCTGTGCAAGGCATGGTTGTGGGTGCTGTGGGTGCTGTGCCCGCTGTGCTGCGCAGAAAAATGCCGGTGTCCGCCACCGACGACGTGGCGTGAGATGCCGCCGCGCTCGTCGAACGGCGGTGTTGCCGACATCTGGTCCCAGCTCATGAGGCTCGGGCTCTTCCGCCCGTGCAGCTCCTCATCGCTGGTAATGTTCTGCAGGGTCACGAGAATGTCAGACACGCCCATGGGCTCCGCCGCCTGCAGGTCGTCGATCAGCAGGTTGAGCCGCGCCTGCAGCAGGTCCATGTCCTCCAAGAACGTCTTGATTGTAATGCGCGTAAAGCCCGTCTCGTTCATGTCCTGGCTGAGATGCAAAAAGATGTAGTCGCAGTCTTTGCCAGGCGCCGCCGTCACCTCTGTAATGATGTCGAGACTGACGGCGTATGCCACCACGAGGCCCATGCTCTGGCTGTAGAAATACATGTTGTCGGGCGTCACGTAGATGCGGCCGCTTCCCACGAGGCCCTGGTTGGCCGTGCCCGCCTCGGACGCGCTCGACCACGCCGCGTTTGAACACGAGCACCAACTTCTCGGAAAGCGGCACAGACGGGAAAAGGAGCCGGAACTGTGCGTGCTGCGTGCGCAGCTCTGTCGGGTAGTTGGCCGGAATGTCTCGGACGCAGGGCGGTCTGCGCCGCCGCCGCCACGGGAATCGGCAAGATTGTTGGCGGTGTCGACACTGACCGTCTTGCGGTGTGAGGATACCGGTGTGCCCACCGTAGGGGAGGCGGGCGTGTTGGCAAGGGAAACTTCGCTTATTGTCTCAAAGCCAGCCAGCTCCTGGGTGAACTCATGTCCCTTGGAGGCGAAACTGTTGCTCCACTGCTGGCTACCCCAGTAGTTGGCCAGGATGCCCGACGGCAGACCGCCAAAGTGGTGAGGCTGGCAGAGAACGCGCTCGCTGCTCGCAGTGACAGCCACTTTGCTAAGGAACGTCACGAGCGGGGCTTTGTGAATGTCGCGGGAGCCAGCAGGCCGCGACGAGGCTCCACATATGCCATCGACGGTCCGCCAGGCACCCGTTGCTGCGGCGTCGATTGGGGGGCGCCAGAGAGATAGCCTGGCAGCAAGTTGTGACTGGCCGAGATCAGGCTGGCAATGCCCGGCGGCTGCTGGCCGAGGTTGGCTGTTGACATGCCGCCGCCGTTGGAGCCGCCGAGACCGCCGCCGCCGTCCCTGGTCGAGGAGTCGCCGCCACCCGAGCCGGAGCCAAAGGTGGCCTTTCTGTGAAGATCGAGTTTCTGCATGATGCGCGTCGCGTTGCTCGCGGCCGCTCTCGCCCTCCTCGCGTCGCAGCTCCTGGCCCAGCATCGTGATAGAACGCCGGGGAGGCACGGCCGCGACGTCAAAGCTGTTACGGCCGACCAGACCGCTGTCAGGGCCGCTTCCAGGAACAGGGAGTGTGCCGGATTGGCTGAGGGAAGGCTACTGCCACCGTTGCCGCCACTTCCGCTGCCACCAGCCTCATCCACGGTACCGAGCTGCGCGGCGCTGTCGAGAGCACGGGCAGAAAAGTCGGCAATGCTGGGCGGCGTAATGGCAAAGGCCGGTCAACGCTGCCGAGGGTGTCGTGGCATTATCGCGCGCCATGCTCGCCTCAAAGGCCTTGCGCTTGGCCACCTCAAACACCTCGAGCCACTCGGTCAGCTGGCCCTGCGTCTCGGCCTGCAGCATCAGGTTCTGGCTCTTGGTCTTGACCTCGAAGCAGAACCGCCGGTCTTCCTGCACGGCCGGCTTCGCACTGCACAGCAGCACGCCAATGTCGTCGCCCTGCAGTACGCCCTGCGGGCCTGCACGAGGTAGCCAAAGATGCCGTCGCGGCAGTAGAACCAGCGGTGGATCAGCTGACGCGAGCTGGCTTGCCGGTGACGGTGCGCAGGAAGAGCCACCCCTGCTTCTCGGATATCACAGCGCCGCCTCCGGGAGAGGTTGCACCCGCCGGCGGCACCGGTGGGCGGGGCACGAGAACCCAGGAACGGCACGGTAGACGCGCTGTAGTCCTCAAGTTCGCGCGAGGGTCGGATGGCTGCCAATGTCGTCTCGCCAATCTCGCGGCGTGAAAGCTGCAGCTCGCGTTTGAGGGGTGCCTCGGACAGCTCAATGTCCTTGGCCCAGCCCCGGATGCGGTCCATCTCCTCGCCCCATTTGAGCGAGCTCGCCGCCATGTCGCCGCGTGCGCTTCATTTTCCCGCCAGAACTCGGCAGACACGCGCGTCAGCAGCTTGTCGAGCCCCGTGCGCAGCTGCGGCGCCATCTGGCAAAAGTCCATGGACGCCTTGAGGTACGCCCGCCGCGTTTCGTACACGGAAAACGCGTCCTCGCGCAAGGACGACGGCTCCTTGGCCTTGGATTGCGAGACGTAGCGTGCCAGCGTCGTGTCGTACGTCTTTTGTGCGTGCTCCAGGATGCGCCGCGTCTCCTTGAACGCGCGCACATCGCCGTGCAAAAACTGGCGGATGGGCTCGGCATTGGACCGAGTCGAACCGGCGCAGCGCATGCGAGACCTGCGTCCACCAGTCGCCGCGACCCGTCGCTCACCGCTTGAGGGCAAGCAGCGTGTGGTCTGCATCGGACGACGCCGTCCACCACGCCCGGCGGTGGCACAATCTTTGGCCAGGTAGCTGTTGATTGTGTCTTCGAGGCCAGCAAAGTCGTGCACGAGCTTGGACGTGCTCTTGGCGTAGTTCTCGAGCCAGCGCTCGATGCCGTCGACCTGCTCGCCGAAAAGCACGGCGCTGGCGCGAAGGACGGCGAGTCGAGTGCGGCCTCGTGCAGGCTGACGGCAATGGACGACCGTGGGGCTGCTGTTGCTGCCGAAACAGCCGAGGAGTTATTTTGAGGCTGGGGTGTCGAGGATGGATGCGGCGTTGCGGGCGATGATGCAGAGCCATTGTTGCCAGCAGCACTCGAAGGGGCTGCTAGCGACTTGGAGACCGGCGACCCGGGCCGGTGTCTGGGTCGGCCATCGTGGCGATTGTGTTTGATGAGACAGAAGAGGATGAATACTGTTAGAGGTTGATAAGACGGTGGTTCACTCGCCGGTGGACGGCGGATGGGTTCGTCGTGCGAGACACTTCAATCGCCACCACCCGCAGCGTCTCGCATGGTCTGGTCGATGTCGGTTGGCTGGAGCAGGGCTGAGGATGGAGTATTGTCGAGGTGCAGATCAGTCGTAATTGAAGCTTTGGATATGTGTATGGCAATTGAGGATCAGCCGCTGTCGTCTCCGTCGTCGTCAGGGGAAAGGTGCGATCGCGGCGTGCGGAGGTCGCGGAAGCTACGATGCAATTGCGTCGTCCGAAGCTTCCTTGTTCGTACTTTTGGAGCAGGCTTGGCTTTCCACCAGCACTAGAAGCTGTGACGTTCGCCTGGGCCTCTGCTCATCTTTAGGGGGCGGCGTCTCCACAAATTCCGGCAGCAGCCGCCTGTACGCCGGCCTGTAAGGAGTAATCCACCCCAGGAGGTCACGTGTATCCATTAATTCCAAACACATTGGCAATGGAACAGTTAAACTACGACAGAAGTGCCACTGCAAGAGCAGCACAACGATCATCAAGTAAACAAGGCATCACGATCCCTGTGCCGATGTCTCGGTTCTTGCGCATGTTTTCTCCAGCAGGCCATCAGCCAAAGCCTGTCACCAACTCCTTGCTTCCACGGTCCACATTCTCTTTTCACCATCGAAAATGACTAAGCTGCTTGGCTATGCTGGCGCCTGCAGCCCACTGTTAAGACGTGCTAAGAGGCGCTAGAGTCCCTGTAAACATATTTGCTACAGCGCACTTTCTGGATCGGACGCGGGATTCGCGAAAAACGCAAGGCAACCGAATGACGGGATGGAGAGGAAAATCAGACAAAAATAGAAGCCCTCTTCCCTGCATGTTCCTGGTCTAAGAATCCGAAAATGCGAGCCTGGCTCCCTCGTTGCTCGTTTGCGTTGCAGAGGATGTGGCAAGGGAGAGAAAAGAGGAAGGAAAGTCAAGACCCAAAAGACCCAAAAAGACAACGCATAGTGAGGCGAAAACTGCCAAATAAGTGAGGCGAATGAGAGGCAGGGGTAAAGGTAAGCCAATGCAGGTCGTGCAGTGAGGCTGGGTGCATGACGCTGCAGGTTTTTCTTTTGTTGGTTCTTCAACGTACCAAAACACGCTACGGCTCTTTTTAGTGTTTTATTTTTCTCGGGGATTTATTTTTGCGGTTTTAGAGGCTGCCCTGGCAGGCCGGCTGCCTCCGCAAAACAAGCTGTGGCCATCTGCAGAGACAATGCAGCAAGAGGCGAACGCCGTTGAGGCCTGAGACCTGAGTTTGATATTGAAGAAATACGAGGAGGGGGGGGATGGGGATACTTTAAAAAAAAAAGGACAAATAAAATAAATAGACAAGAAAATACACGAAAGACCACCCCTGCTAGTGTCTCCCTCGACACTTTGAACTGGGCCGCAGCAGCGATTGGCGATGGAGTGTTGCTGCAGCGTTGTATCCAGCAGACAGATAAAAGGCAGACAGGTAAAAGGCAGCCAGCAACAAGCAAAGCCAAAGACAACGAGGCAAAGTATGCACGCGGTCAAGACGATGGCTGACGGCCGCTCCAGGTTCTTCCTTTGGATGCACACGTATAGGTGGCTTTCAGAAGCATGAGCCACCATTTGCGTCCTGTCTATTTTAGATACACCCTTCGTGTGGACGCAGAGGATCAGCGTTGGCGGAGACCGGAGCGACGCCTTTTCCCCAGAAAACGAAGAGACAAGAAAAGGTGGTCAGTTGGCCCTGCGGTCGTTCCGCCGTATGCGGCATGGGTCCGTATGCAGCTGCAGTGCATTTTCCCTTTACTACTTGTTCTTTTCAGCTGGTCATGGGTCAGGGCGAAAACATCCCCAGCTAGCCACCAGTTGCTCAAGATCACGCTCGAGACAGAGGAGGCCAGCTCGCCAGTCATGGCAGGTCGCCAGTCATGTCAGGTCGCCTCGGCCTCTGTCGGAAAGACACTCAGAAACCTCGTTTGAAAAGGTTCCTTGTTCGTAAAATAAGTAAGCTAGAACCTGTAATACTCCATACCAACTGGCCACCTCCTGACAGTAACCGAAACTAAGCACCAGTCTCTACTGGCCAGTCATCGTGTCAACGTTGGTCGCCCCTGGACGGTGCATTACGCCCGGATCATATACCAAGTGGTAGGTTTACCCGGCTTGATAAGTTTCTCCCAAAGGAGTGGCCGTAGCCGTCAGACAAGAAAAGGAGATGACTCTGCAAGTGAGAAACGCACCAAACGTCGAGCAGTACGAGGGCGTGTGCAGGAAACAGGGCGTACGGAGGACTTGGGGGTGTATCGAAGTTGTAATACTGATAGACGAGGAATGGAAGATGTCTTTGTCTGGCGAATCTCGTGGCTGTGTGTTGCCCTTCCTAGCTTCTCGCTTGCAAGGCGAGCGGTCCTACCCATGGTGACGTGACGGAAGAGACGCAAAGACGTCTTCTTGGAGACCAAAGGAATCGAAGAGTGTCGAAGCAAGAATCAAATAGCGCCAAGCACGAATTTTCTTAAGCAAACGGATCCTTCCGGGTAGAACGAGCGTCTACAGTGGTCCTACGCTTTTTTTTTAAACTGAGCTGGTACTCAGTCGCCACGTTCTCGAGATGTTTGACGACACAGAAGAAGGAGATCGCAATATCGAGTCGAGAGCTTGCCTTGACAACCCGAGAAAGCAGGCAACTGATCCAGTGGTTGGCCTTGAGAGAGCAGCGTCAGCTCTGGATCCGCTGAGCGTATTCGAAAAGCAAGTTGAAACAAATAAAAAAATACTTTAGCTTCTTGCGTTACCTCTATCTCAGATGGTCGTTCACTGGTGCTGCTTTGGTGAGAACAAGATTCGCTTTCCACTGCCGCCCTTCTTCAGCAAAGCGCAAGCCAAGATTTGTAAATAGTCTCGACTCTGAAATTGACCTGGCTGATTGTTATTTAGGTGGCACATAATTTCTATCAAGACATCTGTGCCGTCAAAGATACGATATTTGATCCATCGTCAAAGCCGGTCATCTACGCACACTGCAGTTTGATATCCTGCAGACATGCAGACTGCGGTAGAAGACAAAAACATGCCATAAAGTATTCTCAAGCCACACTGAAACTTAATATTAGTAAATGAGATGGCATCTTGTCTTGACACCACACGACATTGGTGTGCTTCCCTTAGTATCTCGATGTCAACGCTGCCCGACTGTTTTACTCCACAGGGCTACAATTGTCATACTCGCATGCATTTATACTCGAGATACGGTTTAAATTGACGAAAAGTATAACATAAAATATGCTCAAAACTAAAACATGCTGTTAAAATACTGTTCTAGCTTGCCAGTCAGATACATCTCTAACATGTACGTCAACATGCAACTCCCAACAGTATAGATGATCATAGGCTGGATACGGACAGTACTGCGTCGCTGCATTTGTTCCCTGGAGAGCACTCGAAGATGGCCCGGTCTCTCTTTGTCTTCTCAGTGGCTACATGACCAAAGCTTGAATCTGTCTCCTGACAGCATTGGCACTGTCGCGAACATCATTTCCATGTCACCTAGCCCTAGCCATGTTCAGGAGAGCATACGTAACCGAAGGGGTGGCAAAAGACTCGGCATCTTTGTCGTAGGAGATCCCAACGATCGTGATAGTCTTCAAAGGAAAAAGAAATAAAAAGTAAAAGAAAACATGTGCGGACGAAATCGGCCAATATCAAAGATCATGACTGAGTATCTTCCTCAATCACATTCGCCATGCACCCTAGTCGCGTGATGGATTTGCCTCCACATTGTGGCTTTTATTTAGAAACGCAAATAGAAATAAAATGAAGAAGCGCCGGAGGAAGCCCATAAACTGCAGTGTGATGCTTGTCGGGCAGGCTTGTGATGTTGAAAAGTGATGAAAAGTGAGGTCAGATCAATAGGCCTCATAATACTGTCCTCTCATGCCGCGTCTGAAGGAGTAGTCTTCGGTTTTAGCTCTCCGTGCCCAGGTATTTCTTAGCACTCAGTTGTTGGTTAGAAAGACCATCCCTGTCTGGGGTCTTCCCAACGGGCCGCATGAGGGGCGACTTTTTTCTCCTTCTTTTTTCCCATGTCGTGCCAGGGGGGCTGGGGGGTGAGCTTGCTGATCACAGTGGTACAGTGGCTTGACCAGAACCGGGACGCCACAATAGGCCAGAACTCGGCCACGTCAATAAGTGCTTTTTGCGATTCGCCTGCCCAAAAGAGGCAACCCGCAAAATTCAGATACTGCTAGTCTGCACGTTCTCTGTCGCATGTGATTTCTATTCCACCTTTATGGAACAACGCAAAAGGCAGATTTGTGCGAGGGGAAAAAAGGGAACATACCATGAATTAACGAGGAGAAATAAAATAAAAATTCAAGAGTATAGGGGAGAACACACAAGAATGTGCAAATCAGGAATCAAGGACGTCTGGAAGAGCTCCTCTTTGCCTTCCAATCCTCCCTCAGCTCCACTGCGCCGGGATATGGACCGAATTGGACATGGAAAGTGATCAAGTGACGAAAGGTCACCCGTTCCGATGGCCGTCAACGAGCGAGACCTGCATGTTGGATGAGGTCAACCATGTATCGGCCAGAAACGAGAAGCAGTTATTTCTTTTATTTTTATTTTTATTTTTTTCTCTTTTTTTTTTCTCTTTATTCCGTTCAAGCTGCAAGATAGGTGGTCCAACTTTATGTGTCTGCCTGCCTCAACAGCCTTTGATCTGCGCCGCCCTCACAAAAATCAATCTAGAAAACTTTATGCACATTATCGGGCGGCTCAACTATTCGATCATTAATTCTCAATATGCCTACCCCCTTCTCCTTGATATCTGCTCATCAGCGCCGACAACGGCGGGCGAGTTTCCGTCGCTTATCCCCTCCCAGTGTGTTGGATCGTATCTTGCAGTGCATGCATCGCCGTTAATTGTAAATACAAATATGCAAGTATATGTAGGCTTCACACCATGCCAGCTTTGTAAGATTAAAAACATATAATCACAACTGTCACACTGGCTGTAGGACATGCGCTGTGTTCCTGGCCGTGGTTCTTCTTCACAGGGGAGTTAAGTTTGACCCTGGCCAGCATCGGTTGACAGCCCACTTTAGCTCTTGCCATGGTGTAAAAAAGAAAACGAGACCTCAAGCAGGATATCTTGTAAATGCACCAACTTTTCTACCAAACCTCTCCAGAACGCGTCTTTTCAACGAACCTGACTCGCGGAGAAAGCCACTGACACGTCTCCTCACTCAGTATTACTGCCCCTCCTCTCCATTCCCCTTGGTCTCTGCTTCCGAGTCATTCTTTGCTAAATTTGTTTGGTTCCCGTTGGATGCTGGATGCTGCAAATTCGCCACACTTGGAGCACAGCCCCTGGGACGCGACCCTATCTATCGTCGGCTTAAATCTCGAAGTGTATTTGTACGGAACACTCCTTTTCTCACCTGTCTGTAATCTACATTTTCGCAAAGAAAACGTGCTCACACCCCAGTAGCAAACTGGGAAAACAAGGCCACACACCCTCAACACCCTCGAACCCCCCTCCCTGGTCTTTGATCTCGGCTGTTGCTTTTCCAGGTTCGGCCTTTTCCATGGCGTTTCAAGAGTCCGTGCCACTGGAGCATATGCATTCTCGTCGCGGAAGACCACGGAATACAGAGCACGGAGGATTCTTTTTGGTTGTTTAGTTTTTTTGACTCGTATATTATTTTGTTATATTATTTGGTCAAGTTCGATTCGCCTTCAGGTTGCACTCTATTCCTGGCACTCCATCTCGCCCGGTCCTGCATTCGGCCTCGGCGCAATATTGAGACGCTCGAAAAGGAAACGAGGCCGGATTGAAACTGAAGGCAGATGCATGCAGGACAGCTTCATCCTTGCTGCACATCCCCGTCGTGGTTTGGACGTCAGGAACCCGGCCACATCTGCAGTTCTAGTCTTCCTCTTGGCTCATCTTTATTTCGGGGGGTTGCTCTGTATCGTTTTTCTCGTCTTATTGTCTTGATTTTCAAATATTACTCCAGCTCCCCCCATGATCTTGTCCTTTCCCGTTTGAGATCACTTGTCTGGGCCGGGTGTGTCTGGCCAAACAGGATCAACAGACGCGCTTGCCACGGGGATTGGCTCTCTCTGGGTTCCTAAAATGCCAAGGGGGGCTGGAAATGGCTGGAAATCAGAGTGAGACTTTGCTCCGTATTTTTCTTTGCTCCTCTTCTTTTGTTCGGTTTATTTTACTTTATTCTTGTTCAACAAAGAAAAAAAGGTGTTGACGGGAGCTACAGAGTCCCGCGGCTTACCTGGAACGGAAACTAGGACACAGCCGAGGGACGAACAAAGCGGCCGTAGGAACCAGTGTTTTCGTTTCCTTGCTTTTCCCGAGGTCGACAACCGCAAAGGCTGTATCCATTTTATTATCACCATTCTGAAGCAAGGGGCGTGCAAGCATTTGTCGCCGGAGTTCTTGTCATTTTTAAAAAGGCAAAAAAGCCGACCACGAAATTTCATGAAACAGACTGAGAACTCTTCAAAAGAGCAGCTGTCGTTGATTCGCCTTTTCTTGTTGATGTTCTAAGTCTTTGCTCTCTCTCTCTGGGGGTTTTTTAATTTGAAAGCGGTAGCAATATTAACATCAGCTTCGTTAATACTTCTTTTCGGGCCTGAGTGTCTTTGTCCAGTGGCGATTAGCAGTGAGAAAAAAGGCCAAAAATGGATAAGAAAGGATGAGGAAATGGTTAACATATCTGCTATGTTCTTTTTTCTTCTTTTCTCTTTGCTTCTGTCACTTTTTTATGCTACCCCAACCTCTTCCTCTCCTCCCTTCTCACCCGGCCCGTGTAAGTGGTCTCGCTATTTCTGTTTTTGCTGCAACACGCCCCCCTTTTTTTCCGAGCGCTCGATTTTAGTATGAGCGAGCCCTTGTGCCTCCATTGGCTGGAAAAAACAAACAAAACGGCCAATCAGGCTTCTAGAAGGCATCTTTCCAAACAACCCAAGAGGAGACCAGAGGCAAAATGGACACCAAGAGACGGCTTGCTCACCAGGGTCTTGAAGGACCAGGGTCGATACGCAGCCCCATTGGACAGAGGCTGTTTTGCGACCATTTTCCTTTCTGGAAAAGAACACACTCGCCCTGAAGAAAAAGGGGAAAAGGACGAGAAAGTTTAGTCTTGCGCGGTTGGTGTATTCTTCCGTTTCGACAGTAACTCAGTAGGAAGACGTTTCTCACCAAAATTAAAATAAAAACAAGGCCACTTGTTGTGCTGAAGGTTACAGTGTCCTGAGTAAGTGTCATGCTGTAAGTGATCTTCCTCTTTCAGTTTCTGTTTTCATATGTATATTAGAGTTTCCTACCTATCTTGTTATAATAAAAGTGACACATTTTTGGAGATATATAATTACAAAATGAGAAACGAGCACCAACTCCGATTCGTGCTCAGTGTTGGAACCGTCACTTTCAAAACATGAAGCCATTATTATCCGGATATCTCCACATTGCGGTTCTGTACGAGTACTGTTCTTTTGATCCGTACTAATTATATTATTCTGTTTTTCTTTTTCTTTTTTATGATAAAAAATACGCCCACTACGGAGGATCTTACCAGACCACATGCCTTTCAAAACGGGCTGTCGCCTGTTTATCTTTTATCTTGATGCCCCTCCCCTTCAGCCACACAACGCCCAGCCCACACCTCCTTCTTCCTAGCCATGCTCTTCTGTCCTGTCCGCTTTCTGTCTCTCATTTAATGTCGTTCTCTTCAACTCTTCTATTCGGCATTGTTTCCCCCTTCAGCTGTCTCAAAACAAGCCCGGCCCATCTTTTACCCCGAAAGAAGACGGCATGACCCTACGTCTCATCTCCCTTTCCCGTGTCACTCCTCTCCTTTTATTTCTCAGCTTCCACAAAGACTGGTCTCTCAAACCAAGAAATAAAACAAACAACAACTGTCCTCAGCAACCGTCCGGCCCAATACCCTTTACAGGGGGAGAATGAGGTTGCCTACTCTATTACGAAGGTCCTTATCATCCCCCCTCTCTTCTCGCATTTTCACTTCCTCGCCTTTTTGCACCCGTCCTGTCCTTTACGTTTCTTTCCCAGAGAGACGATCTCACCATCCCCTCTTTTATTTTCTTGCTATACCCACCCCTCCCTCAACTACTGTGCACTTCTGCACACTCGAGCATGACGAGTCTCTTTTTCAATGTCTCGTTCCTCGTTTCTAGTGTCTCGTGGGCCTGGTCACCGGCCTCTTTTTTGGTCTTGTTTCTGTCTCCTCTTGGTCTCGCCATGGTCCACATTGTCGTACGTCGCATGCATTATCGTCTTCCATCGTCTTTTCACTTAATTCTTGTGCCTACCCCCTCTTCATGCAAAATTGGCAAAGCCACCTCCTCTTTTTGCTTCTTGTAGTCGGTATCTCTGTCCAAGTTTCTTTTTTTACTCGTACTTCTCTTTTCACGTCCCGTTTCTCATATCTGCATATCCACCCAAGCTTTCTCAGAACTGATGCTATTGGCCCCTCCGCCCCGGAGATGACTAGAAAAAAAAGAAAAGAATGAGGACGAAGAGGAGCGCGCTTACAGCTTGTTTCAAGTCCTTTATGATCAGTTCTGTCTCTTCTTCCTTCCTCCCCCTGCCCTTATGAGAGCCAGGTGTGGGTGGAGAAGATAAAAATGCTACAGAAAAGAACACATTTACTCCGTAGAGCCATCTGTCGACGCTTCTCCTGCCTCTTTGTCTTTGTTCTCACACCCATCCATCGTCTAGGCCCAAAGCCTCTCCACTTCGAGCCCTCTGGCATGCAGCTCTCCCCGCCGTTCTTTGTCCGGCTTCTTCCTTGATGCCAGGTCTTCAGTGCCGTTTTATGTCCTTTCTTTCCCCTCCACCAAAAGCCCCTCTATGAACACCACTATCACCGTCTCCATCAAGCCCACCATCAGTGCTTATTGCACTTTTTTAGTCTTGTGTGTAACTGTGTTTGTCTTCTCATGGTCTGAAGCCGACCCGTCCAAGAACCAGACAGGGTTTGGAAGGCTCGCGGTATCGAAAACTGCACTGGAATGTGGAATGCCAGTTTGTAGTCAGTAGTAACTCCCGTACAAGTATGTCAGATCGATTTTGTACTGTAGTATTGAATCATCCTGTCCCATCCTGACCACCACTGACTATCCTTCCATCCTTTCCGCCGCTTGTTGATCTCCCCGGCCCACCCATCTCTCTGAGTACTCCTTGTCGACCCTGCACGAGGATTACGGTGGCCCGTTTACTGGCCGTTAGAAGTAAAAAAGAAAAAGGAAAAAAAAAAGATTTCTCATATCTATTAACAAGCCACCCCCGTCCCTTTAACATCCGTCCAACGGCTCAGCATCAGCCCTGTGAAAGGCAAGCAATGCCGTCAGCGTAATTTCTTTGGAAGCAGATAGTGGCAGATTATCTAATTTGAACTGTGTGTGTATCTAAAGGTGGTTTGGGTGGTTCGGTGTTGTCCTGGCCTTTTCATGCAAAAGCATGCAGCCGCTTGCCAAATCGGCTCTGCACGTAAGAAAAAAGGATGCAAGATGCTGCATGGGCTCGTCTACTCTAGCGGCTGGCAGCGTTGCAATGCCACCACAACTATTTTCTCCTCTTTTCTCATCCAACACGCACACACACTCAGCAACCGATGCAAGAATACCGAGTACATGTATGTGACTTTTTAAACGCCAGACCAGGACCTTGTTTCCGGGCAAGGCGTCCTGCACTTCCGGAACACCATCTTTGCATCAATTTCCATGGCTGCTATATTCCTGCATGAGCAAGTAATCCAACAGAAAGACGGCACAATAAAGAATAGTCCTTGCTGTTTTGTATATGGCAAGGCAAGTAAACAAGGTTGACAACGACGGTTGCCTGCCGCGCGCTGTTGCGATGACGGAACACCCGTTTCAACAGGCGGCACCAGGAGGAACACCATATATATATACAGCGTTAACATAGTATGCAGGATGCTGGAATACCAGCGAGCAAAAGAGCTATTGGCCCCGTTTTGGCATCGTCACCAGCCAGCCTCTCATCTATTTTCATACTTTACCGAGCATAGAAGAGGAAAACACAAAAACAAAACCAGCGCAAGTGACAATAACCCGATAGCAATGGCTGTTTCATACTCTTGCAGGCTCGTATAAATCGACGTTTGCTCTGCATATTGTATGTCCTGCATATCCTGCAGGCTGGGTCCGTAACATCTCATATTCACATCATTTTGTGTTGGTTTTGCTTGTGAATTGTAAGTGAAAAAAAGAACATCTTGTTTCCAAAAGTCACATTGCGGTCACAAAATACACCGGTCGGAACATTCTTTACCGACCGCGGAAGAGAGCCGGAAGAAACAATCTCATGCAAGAGAGGAGTGAGGTTGGGAGATCCTGCAGTTGCCTATCCATCTCGGTCGTCGTATTCATACCGCCCTTGCAGCTGTTTTATCCCTGCCAACGTTCTTCGACTGGCTATTATTGTTTCCTTGGGGGTGGCCTGCACGACGACCGAAATGGAAGTGTGAATTGGTGAGTGGGATGTGAATGTGAATGTGAATGTCGTCTCGCTTTCCACTAATACAGCCCTAGCAGTGCTTCTTACCCGGGTTAGTGGCCTGGGGCAGATCAACAAGCCCTTGAAAGAACATTGCTGTCTGTGCGGCCCTGGACCGTCTCTCGTCATTGGCAGGGGCCGAGCAAGTGAAGGAAACATCGAAAGGACGTGCACACACATTGCATACCTGCCCCATCACACTGGCTACGGACTTTGGAATACTGGCAAAGGTATTTGCAAGAGAAGCGTAGACATACTGGGTAATAGTGTGAGTGAAAGATGAAGGAGATGAAAAGAAAAGGAAACAAGAAGGAGGGTGTAAAGAGGCACGGTCTGTATATTGGGAGCGCGGCAACAGGCGACGGGGAACAATGCTAAAGGCACTACTTGTACTCCTCGAGACGGATTTTATGGAAGTCACAAAATGACAGAATGTAAAGGTGGTGTGAGAAACCCACAGGTGGGTGTGTGTATGAGCGAGCTAGACCACAGTGTAGTTTCTACGGAAGGAAGTCGCAGAAGCGGTCGACACTGCCTACATCGTACATCAGGATCATTAAAAGGGGAAAGAACTAGCCGGCCTCTTTCCTTGATCACTTTGCTGTCACGACTTGTTTTGTATGTTCTTTCAGCTGCATTGGGAAATTGGGGTAGGCTGGACAAAGCTCAGCTATGTAAGTGCGTTGTTTGTGCTGTTCATTCTTTCCCCTTTTGGCGGGCGGCGACACCCGACCAGTTCCTCCCCCTTTCTTCGGTAATACCTGTCAATGGGGGAGAACAAAGCTTGGCTGGTTATCCCTCCCTTCAGGGCGCCTTCCTCCTGCAGACACGGCACTAGGAGGGAATGAGGGAAGGAGGGTGTGCTTGTACTCCGTATATGCAGGTCGCACTTTCACCGCCGCACGCTGGCTGCTGGAACGTGCTGCAACGTGCTGCAACATGCATGCATGCACCTGCACTTTTTTCTGGTCTTAACGATGTGGCTCTTCTTGGCCTTTTCTGGTCTGTCTTCAGGCAAGCCCACTTTTTGCACTTCTCTAGCTGCACAATTGCGCCTGCCTTCGCCTGCAGTCTGCCTTGGCCAAATGCCGCGCATGACCACGGCTGCAAGCCAAACTCTGGCTTTTTGATGGAAGCAAGCAAGCTACCTCCCGACTGGATCTCCGCATACTTACGGAGTACAACAACAAAATCGTATCGCAAAGAAACTGGTCTTGCCCATTACTCGCTGTCACTTGTGCACCGCATGCTTTTATTGCATGAACGAAGGGATAAAACAAAAACCAGACAGATGCAAATCAAGAGAGCAGCCGCGTGGGACACTCCTTCCTAGTCTGGCCAAATATGATGTCGCTGTGCCCCGGTGGTGCGCCGTCCTTCTTACTGTGGCGCGCCGCCTGCCGGCCGCTGTTTCCTCTATTGGAGCGGCCTGCTGACTCTTTTCGTCAAGCAGGGGCAGCATCGAGCGAAGCAAGGAAAGGCGCGACCAGAGAAAGAATGGAAAGAGCGACAATGTCAACAGTTGCTTGCAACGGCAAGAACGGCGGTGGGGGGAAGGCGCAGTGCATCCCGACGAGGCAGTCGCACTGGACAGTGCCCGCAGATGCTCGCAAGATGCATGCACCAACTGCAGAGAAAAGCCGACGTGAACTAGATCCCCTGTAACCGACAGAAAGCGCTGTCAACCCGAATAGCTTTTTTTTCCCCTCGTCTTGACGGCAACTGCACTCTCTGGGTCCGGTTGCTGTTCTATTTTTTCCGCGTCTTGCGTCGGCGGTGGCGGCAGCCCCGGTGTGGCCTGGCCTAGGCTCTTTTCCTCCACGATGGGCCACACTGCGGTGTGCTACAGCAGCAAGCACCGCACCCCTCCTTCCCGCTTTTCTGGTCTTCATGCCCGCCCTCCCTCCTTCCTGAACACCCCCTTGACTTCGCCTTCTTGGGCTCCCACCCACAGCCTGCCCACGCACTGTAGAACCGCTCTTGCCCTGCAGCACCGGACCCATACTCCCTCTCCCGACGCCCTCTCTCTTTCTCTTTTCTTATTTCTATTTCTTTTATTTTATTTTTGTTAGTGGTTTTTTTTTCCCCTTTCGCTCACGCCAGTCGGCAGGTTTCAGCACCGGCTGGCCCTACTGAACGGGCCCCCAGCCCAAAAGCGGAGGCTTGACTTTTGTATATCTCTCCCCCACCACCCTCTTCTCGTCTCTCGCCCGTCCTGTTTACGAGTTTCTCACCCTCCTTCTCACTTTCTCTTCATGAGATCTCATCCTCCCTCTCTCCCCTCCCCCCCCTTCTCTTCTAACAGTCGTGGCGTCGTCTTGGTTTCCCCGTTCTCTTCATCCCGCTCTCCCTTCACGCTCTATTACTTGACTCTTGCCTCACTTTAACAAAATATCACTTCCTCTACTTCTTCCGCTTCCTCTCACTCCTCCTCCCTCGTCTCCGCCGAGAAACCGCCCGACTGCTTCCTTTTTCACCCTTCCTGCCCCTTCATCCTTTTTTTCTGCCTTCTCTGCCGGATATTTCTTTTGTTTTATATCTTCCATTCTTTGCCCCCCGGTCTCGCTCCGGCTTCCTCAAACTGCCCCTGTTCCTGTTCCCAGACCTGTGCGTCTGCAACCCGTCATCACATCCTCCACGCCCTCCTCCAGCTCTGCCTCCCCGCCAACATATACTGATATCAAATATATACCTTGTCCTGCCTCCTCGTCCAGCCTTGCTCTCCCCCAGTCGACAACAAACCGCTGCCTCTCTCAAGTATCACACCACCGCAATCATGCCTCCGCAATTGTTGCCGGCGTCCGCTGCTGCCTTCGCCCCCCGTGCCTCCTCCGTCAACGTTGTTCTGGGCTCCAAGGTTGAGCCGTGGCTCACCGTGACCCTCAAGCGCATCAACCGAGTCAAGCGCCCACTCAACAGCGTTCCGCAACACCAAAAGTGCCTCACCGAGACGCTTCTCCTCCGAAAACGCCATATGGACGCTCACATCGCTCATGGTCCCCAAGGCACCCGAGTCCGAACTGCGCCAGGACCCCAACCCCCTCGTCGAAGCCATCTTCAACTACCAGCTCATCACCGTTGAGGCGTACATCGTCCCATGTCGACATGGTCCTGCGCAATGAGGTCGCCTTCAAGCTCACCCCCGACTCCATCGAGGCTCTTATTGAGTACCACAAGGACGTGCACTGCGTCGACACCAAGGCCAACACGTACGACTGGCCCAGAGAAGGAGCAGCAATGCAAGAAGACTACCACAACGACTTTGTCCAAGCCATCAACAAGTACGTCTACCGCACACACGTCACTGCCCTCGAGGGCCTCGAGGAGGACGGTGCCGGCGAGCTGCTGTGCGGCAAGAGCGACGAGGTCAAGACCAGCATCCTGGGCCTAGTTCAAGCCGTTGCAACCGCCACCGCCAAAGGTGGTCGAGGTCCTGCGCAGCCGCCATTGCTCAAGCACACCCCCGCCGGGGCACAGCCCCAACCCTGAGCAGCCTGTGGGCCCCCGCAGTCCCCCGCTGCCGCACCGCATCATCCCTGTGGGGCCGGGCCCAATGCTCCGCTATTGCCCCACTACATGCCGGGCCCACGGGCTCCCCTCTCACATCATAAACTTTGCCCGCCCTCCCGTTGATCGTTGCGGGCGTCTGCCTTCAAGTCCCAAATGTCTTCGGCTACCTCGGTCGACTCGACAAACACCATCTGGGCCAACATGGGCCCATGCCCACGACATTGGGCAGCACGACATTGTCCGGCGACAATAGCAACAGCAAGCACCAGCAAATGCACCACATCACGCCCACTCGCCTCCCAGCAATATATTGCCCAGCTCGTTTACTCGACGCTCCTCTATACTACGGCACGCCGGTTGTTCACCACTCCCCATGGCACATCTGCCGCAGGGCCCCAGCATCTCACACCCAACAATGTTCCCCCGGGTCAGTGTCGGGTTAGTACGGCTGGTTTTGGGCATGGTGTATCGGTATCAGAGTACACCACCCAATACTCTGACAACCAGCCCCGCAACGGACTCATCTGACAGTTTGACGGCTTCGGGCCTTGACGACTGCTTCACCTCCTCACTTGGGCGTGACGAGAAAGCGTCTACAGCGCTGCAGGTTTTTCTTCTTCTTTTCTTCCGTCGAAAAAAGCCTAAAAAAGATACTTCTCCTGTATCTTTTGGTCCCACCTCTTTTTTTCTTTTTGGGTTGTTTCAGGGACGGCGTTCCAAGGGCTTGAGCTTTTTATTTTCCATCCTCTCTTTAAATCCCTCGAAAAATAAACAAAGCAGGGCAGAGCGGCAACATCGGCATAGCGACCTTTTTTTCGAATCTGGCATCAGGAAAGCGGCAACACGAAAACCCGCAGCATCTCAAGGCTGCAGCGACAATCTTGCATCATTCATCATCCGGAATACTACACGGCAGGCACCTTTTTTTTTCCAAGACACATACATCAGCATTTATTTTGGCATTTTTCATTCAGCACAGGAGCAAAATGGGCCGGGCACTTGCACATACATACCATTCACCCTCTGGGAACTTAATATTTCATCTTTTGATTTTCAACAGCGGGCGAGCGATTCCTTTTTATTCCCCCTTTTTTGTTTTCTGTTCTTCTTTTTCATAAGGGTCACCGGGAAGAGGTGAAGACTCCATCATCAGCACGATCCGCAAGGTCGGTCAAACAGTTTGCCTTTTTTTCTCTTTTACCATTCTGTTTTTGTGGTTTTTTTCTACTCCCTCATCATGGCTGGGTCTTCGGACGGGTACATATTGCATTTGGTTGGGCGAATACAGGCGGACATCGGTTTCTCTTTTTAAGACAATTGCAGCAATGCAGTCTGGCAAAGAATCCAGACAACACTTCTTGATTTTCTTTTCCTTATTCTCTTTTACCCTCCTACTCTCTTTTTTGCCACCCTACCTTTCGGTTTACGGCGGAAACTGCATTTCCCCTTTAAAGATATCCCTTAACACGCCACGCTTGGTCCAGGTACACCAGCATCGCGTTTCGCTCGTTATGCGGCCTTTTCCGATTCTTTTACCCTTTCCCTTCTTTGTTCATATTTTCATTTGCAGCCTTGCGGGGCCTGGATTTGACGGTCCTTCTTTCTTTGGTTCTTGGGTTGGGTCATCTTATCGGGGTTTTCGGAATGATTTCACGACCTTTTACGACGAATATACCCCTATAAACTACGAGCTTGACGAAAAAGAAGGGGTTTTCCTTTGATAGGAAAGGTCGTCATGAATTATCTGCCGACGGCAGTTCTTTACTCTTTTACGTACAACGCAAGCACGATATATTCGACAACGATCTCTCTGCGTGGTAGGAACTGGTTTCCAATTATCTTCCAGAATGTTCTCGTTGAATACGCAAAAGGCACGACATGCATATTTCGCCGACAGATTGCCATCATTCCATCTCCGAAATCCAAGCGGCGCTCAGCTTCGATAGAGTCAAACCGTGACACCCGGACAGATCATTCCGCAACTGGCTTTGCGTCGAGACCTCGACCGCTCGGCCCTCCACGTTCTCAGCGCCGCCTTGGATAGCCTCAACTTGTCCAAAGACAGCCAAGGCTCAAGGCAAATCGACAATATTAATTTCTGAAGCTCGAAAAGGATCGCTTCAAAGGACAGGAGAATGGGCAACGGGCTTTCTTGGCCCGGACACACGATACATACTGCTGGAACAGAATGTCTGCCTCCGGCCGACGTTGCTCCCATCTCTTCTGCTCCTCACTCGCCGTCGCCAATCCCTCTCATTCTCTCTTTCTTCGACATCTCTACACCATGCACTGCAAGACAACGCTCATATATTGAGTCTCCTTTGTCCCTTGCACTCAGCTATCGAGTGCGCGCTCCGACCGCCAGTCGTGACGAGCAGATGGTGGTGGTCGCTGAAAACAGACTATGGGTGGGAGGATAGTGGCAAAACAAACTGACTGTAGCTCACCTCGCTACAAAGTCTTTCTCCCGCCGTCTCGCACCAGTGTTTGCGATGCGTGGAGTGGGCTGGCCATGCAAGTCATCTGTACCAGCACAGGTAATCTGGGACTGGAGCAGCAGAAAGCGGTTTGGACAAAGAGACGCAAAGCGGAAGCGGAAAAATAACTCGCTGTGCGAGCGCTTACTGACTTTGCCAGCCTCTCCAATTCTGTTCCCCTGCTCCTCCTGCCTACCTTTTCTTGGATACATGGCTTGGTGGTCATCAGGGGTGCTGGACACATATATTTTTTACTATTTTCTTTTGTCCAATATATATTGAGTCTCCTTTGTCTATTTCTTTGGATCAAAGCACGGCCTGGCAGTGGACGCAATTGGGAATACGAGGAGGGCCAATCCTGGAGATGGGGCACTCCTTTTTGTTTCCATTTCGTCTGTGTCACACCTGTTGTGAGTCCACGCCCTCTGTTTGTATTTTCCATGGACGCAAACCCCAATTAGTTTACCGCCCACACGCCTTTTTCCACCGTGACTCTTGTGATTTTTGTAGTCAGTAGTTGATGTGGAGTACATCAATATACATGCCTATATGAGAAACAAAAAAAAGATGAAAGAAGTGAAAAAGCGAGGGGAGAAACTCGGCTCTCATGATGTACCTTGCATTTCACGCTGTGGACCTATTGTGTAACTGCCCGAACGGTGTATTTCCCCTTGTGCCAGTGGGGAAGTGCAAAGGGAAGAAGACGATGCAGGCTGCCAGGGGGAGGTACGCCCGTGGGATCATAGAAGAACTTTTATCGGGGGACACTGCATTGTGTCCTGCATTAAAAGACAACAACAAGAAGAGGTGTAATGTGGCTGTCCAACGCTGTTCACCATTGTCGATGCAGTGCCATGCGTATGATATTACGTGCTAGCCTTGGGTTACCATCCTCACATCCTTTGGCATGGTTTACTTACATTGGCCATATTACTATGAGAATGGTTTGATAAATATTGTATTTATCTATTTTTGTAATTTAGAAAAAAAAAGAAGACAAAATAGCACGATCCAGAAACCAAAAGCCGAAAATATATATATATAAAAAAAATACATAGATACAAAAAAAATGAAAAAAATATTATACCTAAAATTCCACACACAGATTAGTATACTAAATTAGCAGTGACGAAAAGCATGACACGGCGAGCACTGCATGGTTCTCAATTGGCGGACATCTCCTTGACGATGCCGTTTGCGATCCAGTCGGCAAACGCCATCGTCGACACCATGGATTGACACCGCTCGCGCTGGGGAACACACTGGCATCGGCCACGTACAGGCCTTGTGTGCCCCAGACCTGGCCACGCGGGTTTGACAACACTGGCCTGGCCGCTGTCGTCGCCCATGCGGCAGGTGCCCATCTGCGTGCGCTGACGCAAACGGCGTGGCTACGTTCCAGCCACCCCAGAGCGGCGACGCAGACAGGGCGGCGCTGCGCACCTCCTCAACCCAGGCCTCGAATGCCGGGTCATCCTTTCTTGTAGTCCCTGTTGGTATTGCTATCGGCCTTGGTGGCCGCAGTGAACGGGCGCGTGTGAGCAATGTAGGCGCGAATCTCGTTGGCGCCGGCGGCATGACAAAGACGGGCAATGCCAATGACGCCCTCGACGGCATGCTCACGGTCCAGAGCAGAGGGCACATAGTCGACAACCGGCTGGCCTGTGATGGGGTCCGGGAAGACACAGCCGGAATCACGGTCGCGGGTCAGAGAAATGAAGCCGTCCATGTGCTGGTAGCGCATCGCTGCAGTCTTGAAGTCGAGACTGCTGTTCCACGGCAGGTTGGTCATAATGGCATAGGGCTGCAGGAGAGATCAGCTTCCAGTCCTGTGCTGCTTGGATAGGGAGAGGCAAAAGAAAGAGACTTACCACCATGCACGTCGACTCAATACGGGGGCCGTGGTATTGGCCGTCGAGATCTTCGAAACTGGTGCAAATGCTTGTGATGATGCCCTCTATGAAAAACGAAAGCAGTGGTTAGCAGTTGTTGGATGCAACGCTCACCCCAGCTATAGCAAGGGCAGATACTTACTGTCCATGGGCTTCGTTTCCTCGTCAAAGTAGGCATTGACAAAGTTGCAAGGATGCAGGTGGAGGTTCTTGCCGATTTGCGGGTTCTGTCATAAAGCAAAAAAAAAAGAAAAAAAAGAAGATGGAAAGTTAGCATCTGTTTACGGTCCCCTCTGCTCACATTTGTCCGTCGTGTAGTTGGAACTTACCGCAAGACCGCTCTTCTTCAAGACGACAGGGCTCCACAGGCTGCCGCAGGACACAATGACCTTCTTGGCCTTGACGACCACTCGCTTCTTGGTACGCTTTTCACCCGCAACACCGCCGTTCTCGTCTCTGGAGAGCCAGGTGCCCACGACACCGACGGCCTTGGGACCGGAGTCCGAGGTAGAATGCGGAATGGACGAAGCGGTGGCGCCACCGATGGCCGTCCATCGTCTCCCTCGAAAAGCACGCGCTCCACATGGAAGCCCTCGATAAACTGAGCGCCCGCTTCTGCCGCCGCGGGCAGCCAGCTCACCGACGTCCCCTTCTTCTCGGCCGAGCTGCAGCCCAGGTGGCAGTGGCCGTCATCGTGAGGCTTGCCACCGCTGGTGTTCTGAAGCAGAGCCTCTGCCTTGAAGTCGAGCTTGATGGCGTTGTCGAGAATGACACGGCCGCGATGGGACTGCTCGTCATCGACCGCAGCAGCGGTGCTGGGCGAGGGGTTTTCAATGACGTTGTTGACGCCCATAAAGTCGCACACACGGTCCATCGAAGCATCAAAAGCCGGCGATGTGAGGAAAGACATGCCCGGCTGGCCCTCGGCCCACTCCTGGCGCACCTTGTCTGGCGTGCGCAGGCTGACAGACCAGTTGATGGTGCCGCCACCGCCCCAGCAGGCGCCGGCCAGCACAGAGATGGCCGGGTCAGTGGTGGCTAGGGCGCCGGCGTTCTCATAGAGCAGACGGGATCCTTCGTTCTGCGGCATGGGCAGCTGTGACTGTGGGTAGTGGTAGGCCTTTTCAACGACGACAACACGGTGGCCGGCGGCGGCGAGGATTTTAGCACAGACAGCACCACCGCAGCCCGAACCGACGATCACGATGTCGGTGTCCAGGGTCTCCAGATCGGCTGCGGCCGGCGTACTATCCTTTCCGAACTGCAGAAACTTGTAATCGAAGCTCGGGCCCGGCTGCCAGTTCTTGGGGAAATCGGTGTAGCCCGTGACCTCACGGAACTTGGTGTTCGACATGGTCCACGATGTCTGTGCCAGTGTCTGGAACATCCGGATACCTTCCTGAGCGTTGGCATCCAGGATCTAGACCAGTTTTGGAGAATCTTCTCACGCACATCGACAGGCTGGTTCTGCACCGGCATGTAGTAGCCTGTGAGCGCCAAAGCACCAACACGACCACTATGTTCATGTCAGAAGAAAGAGAAGAAAAAAGAAAAAAGAAAAAGAAAAAAAAAAGCAAACGGATTTGCAAGTCCACATACGAAAGCATGGTCAAAAGACCGCCCAGGACTTTCTTGTCCTTCGGGGGACGCCATTCAACGTACGGCGGATGCCCATGAGAAAGTTGGGGTTGTCCGAGGCCCGGTCTGCCAGGCATTCGACAATCACCGAAGCATCCGGAGGCGTGACAAATGCAGCCCGGTCCGGGCAACGGCAGCATCGAACTCGGCCTGGGGCAGCGTCTTGAAGCTCGAGCGGTCAAACTGGAGCCTGTCGTCCGGGGCAGCCTTGCTTTTCTTTTGCTGCTCGATGCGAGCATCTCCTGTGGCCACAACGGGGGCCAGCACGGCGTCAAGCAACGACAGCGCCACGGCCCACTGCACATCGTCCCACCAGTCGCCCAGCGGCGCCGGCGCGAGCTTCGGTGTGTCAGGGACCATTTGCGTTGCCGGTAATGCCATTGTTTCTTGGTGGAAGCGTGTTTGGTTGATGTGGAGAGAACCGAGCCGGCTAGTTTCGCTATGCAAAAAGCAGGGAAATCGACGCAAGAGTCGGCGCTGGATGCTCTCTGTATATAAACCAAGGCAAGGGCCTCCTTGTCGTCTCCTCAGCCCTGAATACCGCCTGCCGATCGACAAACACCCGGCTTGTTGTTGCTTCCCCTCACTTTCGCCCTTCATTGCGCCGTTGCTGTACCCAGTGTCCGCGGCACAGTCTGGCCAAAATGCGGGGAAAGCTAGGCTCCTGGCAGTCCTTAGCAACGCGAAAGAGGAAAGACGCGGAGCCACTGTGACTCTTATGAGGTGGCAGATGCTCCGCCCAGTGGCCAGAGTGAGCCGATCTCTGTAGTTCAAGAGCCCGGTGTCCGGCGCGACTTTGCGGCACAACTTTTGATGAACAAACGGGCTATCTAGCCGTCGCCCCTGGAATCTTGGCGTAGGCTCTTTTCTCTCAGGGTTGCTGTCGACGTATCTAGCCGCGTGCCCCATCGCAGAGGTATTGTTACACAGCTGCCTGGAGCCTGACATATGCATCGTGGAGGGTGGTGAGACGACAAGGCTCTGAGGCTCTGTTGGAAGCGACAGGGCTGACGTCGAGTCATGTCACCGCCATTGCGGCCCGCCTCATGTGCAACAGAATTGTAAACTTCCAGTGTCTTGAATGCTCCCTTCGTCTCTTCTGTCGCGATGCGCATGGACTTCTTTGGGGTGTGCTATTTTCCACTGTCCTGGCACTGTGCAAGTACAAGCACGAGCTGTTGGCAGCAAGCCCAGGGCCATTGCAAGGCACTCAATGAGAGCACATGCAAAGCGTGTATTTGTGTCAGGTGATCTGTCACTTGGTTAATTGAATCCAACAGACGGCACCCCGCGCCCGAGTCCGAAAACATACGATCGAGATGGTAGTCGTGGCCCGATTGGCATCATCGCACGGGCGGGGCTAGACTCGGGGCGGCTGAATGCGGGGAACATCCCGAGGGCTTGGAGATTAATATGACAGATGGTCGGAGCCTTGCGGCAAATTGATGGGTGGACCACGGCGTATTCTGGAGAATAAAAAGCCGGCCGGGAGAGTGGACGGGTTTGGGCCCACGGTCTTGTTGAGAAGAGACAACAGACAAAAACGGAGAAAGTGAGGCTAGTTGGCAGCGTCACAACGGCATCACAGGGCAGCTATGATCCAGGACGGGGCGACTTTTTTTTTGCTCCTTTTTTGTTGGCAGCCTCGGTACTCTCTTAAGAGGAAGCTGCGACCGCCCACCTTTTCAACCACTGCCCCACGCAGGCTGTGACGACAGAGGCTAGCCAAGAGAGTGAAGCTGCCAAATGCAGAAAATTGGCACGTGAAAATGGGGCTGGCGGTCGTCGTTGCCCTATTCTGCATACATTCCGGGAACAACGCTGCGCGTAAAGAGCTCCTTCTGTGCCCAGACGCAAGTGCAGAACGAATTGCCGCTTGGAGCTGGGTCGATTGGTCCTTCCGTGTGCAGCAGCCGCGTAGGTTTTGGTTTTGTTGGGGAGAGTGCGGGGCTGTTTTGCCTCTTTATTTCTGTCCATTTTTTTTCTGCCCGGTGGTGGAAGCCGCAAAGGCAGGCGGCGTTTCCTGCGTGTGACCGGGTGCTCTTGCTGCATGACTTTCCCCCTTGTCCATCGCACCTTCCGAGAACTGTAAAAGAGCAAAAAATGAAAGAGCCACAATTAAAAATCAAATCTCACGCCGTACGCCGCCTAGGTGAGATTAACCAGATGCGACTCCTGTTGCAACGGCTTAGGCCAATTCGGGAAGCAGCTCACCGACAACGACAACGAAGCGAAGTCGAGGCAGGAGGGTTCAAGGCCCAGGCCGGGGAGGAGTGAACGGCTTTAACACAGAACGGGGCAATGGCTGTAAGTCGTTGCTTGTCATTGGCCAATTCGCACTTTCCCAACAGTTTTTTTCGAGCTGTTTTTTTTTAACCTCCACGTTCTAAATAGGGAAGGAAACACGGGAGCGGGAGAAAGGCGCGACCTGGATTGAGAAGGAAAAGGGAAAGAGCATCAACGACGGTCGAATTTGACATGTGCAAGACAACAAACAAGACATCTCCTTCCTGTTGAACCTGGTTACTCTGTAGACGCAGCAGAAAGATGAACTGCAGCGGGGGCGGAAAAATCCATCTGATACGGAGAGACCGCGGATGCCGCTATTGCCGATGAAAACACGGTTGAACACGGAATGCTGCATGCCGTCTCTCTGCCTCCAACCTCGTCGATATCTGTCGCGAAAGTGTGTACCACGAAGCAGACAGCCATGCATTCGGGTTACTGAGTAAAGGCAGCATCTCCGTGAATTCTCCGTAGTAAACGGCAGGTGCAGGCCATTCTTTCTGTGTGCGGCCTGGGACCTTCCCCTGGAACTTGATATCCTTTTGGTTGCTTTCTTTCCGCGTTTATACAATAATGGTAACAAAGAGGCAGGGAGCGTCCAGCGGCCGTCAGTATCGAAAAAGGCCCATGTAAGGTGCAATATTCGTAGGACAACCGTTACCCCCAGAGTGTCACAAGCTGCACCTTCCGTTTATAGTCGAACTGGTCCTCACGTACAAAGCAGCATCTCAACAAAAAAAAAAGTTGTAGCTTCACGTCTAGTCCGCCTCTGATCACCTCGGCCTCCTCCCTTTTGGAGTCAAGCTGCACAAAAGAGACGGACATCGACATTGACGGCTTGGCAGCTTTTGAATTTGCCTCTGAAAGCGTGCATTGATCTTCCGCAGCCAGGAAACACCATTGGGTTTTGCATGCAGTGCAGGGACGTGGGAATTCCACTGCAGGGCGGCCATCTGCATCAGAAGCTGCGAGCAGCCCAGTTGATCCCTTTCCGGCGGTCGGATGGGTTGCTTTATAGCTCGTATATGTGCCAGTCGCTCTTTCCTCAGCTTCTTACGACTTCCACTTTCCGTTTCTCCTTGTCATCCAGCCCGTTCTTTCCTCATCGGACGTTTGTTTTGGTGTTTTCACTGTTGGGCTCCGGCGTCTTCTGTTTTTGCCATCTTTTCCGGCTTGGAATCTCTTCTCCCTCTTTCTTCCTCTTCCTTTCCCCTTCCTCTTCTCATCCCGGCCTTCTACATCTTATCCTCTCCAGCCCCTCTCTTCTCCCTTTGACACCGGCGATTCGTCATTTCTCGTCCCTCTAGCTTCAGCCACAAGCTTCGGGCCGTTTCTCTTTCACTAGACCTTGGAATCGCCGCCGCCAATCGCTAGGTCGTGTGCCTCCATATCCACTTCGGGCTTTTCACGCAGCATCCAAGGGTCTTTTTTTCCTCTTTTTTTCTTTTCCCCCTGTTATTTATTTTACTGGCGCGCCCCTACACTTTCTCCCTAAACCTCCGTTTTCTGCTTCTTTCTCTTTCCCTTTCTCTGTTTCTCTTCCAGCTTTCCTTTGCATTACAAGCACGTTCGACTTTGTTCTCTGTTGCGAACTTTCTCATACAGCCAAAATGGCGCGCTTCGTACGGGTGCTTTCGATGCTGCCTCCTCTCTCTCCTACTTCCGCATCCCTCCGCAAACCCTGAGCCTGGGCTGCTTCCGCTGCCACAGGCGGGCTCGGCGGCTTACAACGCTCCTTTCCACATCTCGGATTGAGTTTCTTTTGCAGCAGCTCTTGACATCAAGGTGCCGCTGACCATTGCGGCCGTCTACGCCGTCACTGCCAAGCTCCTCAACCGGTACAACAAGTCCACGTGGCAACCGGCCCTGGGCCATCAGCAAGAACACGGGCCTTCTTTGCCTTTGTCGTTGCCCACAATGTGTTCCTCGCTGTGTACTCTGCTGGACCTGGATTGGCATGGTTGGCGTGCTCAGCCGCACTCTTGCCAATCCGTTCGCCAACACTGGCAAAGCACTGGTGGCTGGGCTTCTACGTTGACAGCATCTGCCGCATGAGCGGTGCTCCCGGTCTTTGGCAACGGACTTGTCTACGACGAGCGCAGCGCGGTCTGTGGACCACCAGTCCAGCCCTGCTTTGCCCGAGTTTGCCCGATTGACCGCCTGACCGCAACCAGCCTGGCCGCATGTGGAACGAGGGTCTCGCCTTTTTCGGCTGGCTCTTCTACCTGAGCAAGTTTTAATGAGTTCTCGACACCTTTATCATCCTCGCCAAGGGAAAGTTCAGCTCGACCCTTCAGACCTTACCACCACGCCGGTGCCATGATGTGCATGTGGGCTGGAATGCGTTACATGAGCTCTCCTATCTGGATGTTTGTCTTTATGAACTCGTTCATCCACACTTTGATGGTATGTACCGCCTCGCCCTCTTACTTAGCTTGTTGCTGTCCGCTCGCTCAAAAAAGAAAAGAAAAGAAAAACTAACAGCCCTCTAGTACAGTTACTTTACTTTTACTGCCTTTTCCGTCCGTGTTCCCACCAAGGTCAAGCGCTCGCTCACCTCGGCTCAAATCACCCAATTCCTGGTTGGTGCTTCCATCGCCATGTCGCACTCGTTCATTGGCTACACCGTCCCTACTTCTTCGACCCTCGCTCCGGCCTGTCTCCCAACGACAGCGATCTTGCCGCTGGAGCCGCCAACTCGACGGCTCCTCCTGCTCTCAAGGCTGCGTCGTGCATTGCTACGTCTAGTGAGACATTTGCGATCTGGCTTAATGTTCTTTACCTCGCCCCCCTGACCTACCTCTTTATGAAGTTTTTTATCACTTCATACCTCCGCCGCAGCAATGCGCGGAGCTCTCATGGTAAGGATGCAGCCGATGGCAGTGCAGAGGCCAAGCGCAAGCTGGCCGCTCCTTCCAACAATGGACCTGCTAGCCTCGTTGCTACTATTGCCAACACTGAGGAGGAGGTCCGCCGCCGGCTGAGCAATGTCGGCGACCTGGCCGAGAAGGCTGGCTGGGACGCGGCCGTTGACCTCGAGAAGGAGGTCTATGGAAACTCTGGGGAGGCTGTTGCAGAGCCTTCCTCAAAGGCTGCTGCGACCAAGCCGTCGAAGACAAAGCACACCAAATAAGGGCAAGCACAAGAACACTGGTCAATTCGAACTGGTGGATTTGAGTCGACAAGGCAAACGTGCCTTTTCACTGGCCTGGTTGCTGGGCGAGACACTGGCTCGTACTGCCTAGGACAATGAATGTTTGTATATTTCTACCGGCAAGGGTGTTGTGAGGTGGTTCGCAGCATGAGAGGAGTGGGTGGTTTTTTTTTACTTGGGCTTTGTCATTACGAAACAGAGTATAAAAGGGCGTTTAGTGTTTGTGTTTGTATCAGGGCTTATAGGATCATTTTATAATAGGGCACGCCTGCATTATCATTATACACAATAGAATATTACCTGAAACCATTTTCACCTTTGCGTTGTGGAATGCCAATTGCATGATATCCTTTTGCTTGAATCCTTTGATCCAAAGCGAGGACTGGATCGAGGAGGGGACAAATTAGGAAGAAAAAAGAGAAACAGAACAATGTAATAACATGCAGCGATGCGTCAGCATTGGTTGACTCGGCGGATACATCTTCAAAGTCCATGGTCGATAGCGAAAGGCATATATTGATGTTGTTTTTATTTAAGAACTGCATACTTTTAAATAAGCAGGACCGCCTCTCAAAAGTATCCCAGAGGATATTTTAAGACATTCTCAATCGCCTCGGTCCAGTTCTGTCACCCCTTTCGTGTCACGTTTGGCCCCTTTGGCCCGCTGTGCTTTCTACCCTTGCCGATACATTCGCACCCATTGCTCGAGACGTACAAAGAACAGGATGGTCAGCAATAAACAGCAAGAATGCTGCGGCACCGAGATCAGATTTTGTGGCATCGGGCGTAAAAGACAACGCAGGGCAGACCCTCCCAAAAGACAGTATTGGGATAAAAAGAAATAGGAGGAAAAGAAATAGGATAAAAAAGCAATATAATGACCCTTTGTAAGTTGACATGAAAAAACGGACAAACACTAACAAATAAAAAAAAAAACCGCAGATAGAAATGTGTCATAGCCCTTCAAACGCCGCCAGGGTTAGATAAATAATCATGGTGCATCAGGAAGGAAAAAGAGAAAGAGGAAAAACAAAAGGCCCTTCGCTTTGTCGAGCCTCCCGGCATCACCCTCACCCTCTTTGGCAGTCGTAAAAGGATACAAAAGAAGGGAGGGAACAAGTGCCAGCAAAAGTGGTGAAAGGGAGACGGAAAGCCGCGAGGCGTTGTCTTGCCTCCTTCTCTTGAAACTTCCTTTTCACACCATCCACCGTAGAATCCCTAGTGAACCATTTTTGCCCACCCGAAACGAGAAAGAAACAGTCGGAATCTATCAATACAAATAGAAAAAATGATCATCGCATCCTCACTCCTTACCGGGTTTTTCGAGTCCGGCCACACACAAACATACAAGCCCTCATCGGTACAAGACTCTTCGCACTCAGAAAACAAAAAAAAGAAAACAGTGCGCACTCGAACAAGTCAGACACGTAACAATGGGCAGAGTGTGAAACGAGGCGAGCAGTCAATCTGGTACGACAAATCTCGTTGCCGAAAAAGAGGTGACAAGTGTAGTGCATTGGACACAATGGAAGAAAAATAAAAGACGGTGAGGATATTTTGCATCGAGAACAAACATCCAGCAGCGACGGAGAGACGATGGTGACATGAGCGAAAAAGACGATAATTGCCGACCGGGAGGTAAAAAAAAGATAACATAAGGAAATATTTGGTATCATCAAGGTATTCGGAGATCACAACCTGTATCTCCTCATTGTCTCTGCCACAATCTCTTCCTGTCAGGGAGCAACTTATATGCTCAACCCTGGCAAAGAAAGAAATAACGAGAGAAATAGTCGGCCGCTTAGTTCTTCTCCTCAGCCTTGGCCTTCTCACCCTCCTCAGTCGGAGCCTGGTTCTTAACGTACTCCTGGTAGACGCCAAGGGCCTCCTCAACCTTCGACTTCAGGGCAGCATCGTCCTCAACGAGGTGGACGAGCTCCTGGTTCTCCATCTCGAGAAGCATGCCAGTGATCTTGCCAGCAAGCTCGGGCTGCAGGGCCTGAATCTTGGGGAAGATGACCTCGCCCAGAAGCTGCTTCTGCTGCTGGGGTTGGCAGTGCTCAGCTGCTGCTGGAGCAGAGAGGCCTGGCTCAGCTCAGAACCAGCGGGCAAGTTCTGAGCACCGCGGCCACCCTGGGGTCCGCCAGCGAAGCCCTGGGACTGGCCACCACGGCCACGGCCGCCACCGTTTTGGCGGGTGTTGGGGGGGAAACCAGGCATGCCAGGGCCGCCTATGTTGTTGCCGGGGAAGGGGCCACGGCCACCAGCCGGAGCACCGCCGCGGCCAACCGTCTGCTGCACCTGCTGCATGGCAGCAATGTACTGGGCATTGTTAGGGCCGTTAAAGGGGACGCCGGGAGGGAACTGGCCCTGGATGTACATGTTGGGAGGCAGCTGCTGGGGAGGGATGCCACCGCGGCCACCCTGGGGAAGCCACCGGGGCCGAACTGGCCGGACGACCGCCAGGAATCATACCGCCCTGGGGAAGGCAATGCCACGCCACCCTGGGGGAGGAAGCCCTGCTGCTGGTTGGGCTGGTAGAAGACCTGCGGCTGCATGTACGACTGGGGCATGCCAGCGACGGCAGCGGCCTGCTGCATGCGCAGAGTGTTGCGGGCCTGGATGCTAGCCTCCAGCTGACTCTTGCGCACCTCCTTCTTCTGAGCAATGGCAACGTACAGCGGCTTGCCGTTGACCATGCGCTGGTTCATCTCAGTGACGGCCTTGGTGGCGTCGTCGGGGTTGCTGAAGCAGACAAAGCCGAAGCCCTTGCTCTTGCCCAGCTTGGGGCCCTTGGCAGCATTGTCGTCGGCCGCGGCCTCGCCCTCAGCAGCCTCCTTGGTTTCCTCGCCGTCCTTGGCCTCCTCCTTGGCCTCCTTCTTCTCGTCCTTGGCATCCTTGGACTCGTCCTCGCCCTCGGTCACAGTCTCGCGCATGACCTTGGCTGAAGTGATGGGGCCGTAGGGCGCGAACAGCTCACGGAGCTTCTCGTCGTCGACCTCGTCATCAAGGTTCTTGATGTACAGGTTGACACCGACGTACTTGCTGGCCTTCTCCTGACGAGCAGCCTCATAAGACTTGCGGAGCTCCTCCTCCCGCTCGTGCTTCTTCTGGGCGCGGCCAACGTACAGCTCCTGGCCGTGGAAGTCGCGCTCGTTGAGCTCAGCGACGGCCGCAGCAGCAGCCTCGTGCGAGGTGAAGTTGATGAAGCCGAAGCCACGGCTCTTGCCAGTCTCCTGGTCGCGGGCAATGGTGGACGACGTGACGGTGCCGTACTTCTCAAAGAGCTCGCGGAACTCCTCGTCAGTCACCTCGGGGCTGAGGTTCTTGATGTAGATGTTGGTGTAGTTGGCCTTCATCTCCTCAAACTTGCTCTGGCGGTCCTTTTTGGGAATGTGGTGGCCGACGTACACCTTCTTCTCGTTCAGAAGCATGCCGTTGACGTTCTTGATGGCCTGCTGAGCGGCCTCGTCGGTCTCGTAGTGCACGAAACCGTAGCCCTTGGAGGCACCGTGCTCGTCCTGAGCAACCTTGCAGCTAAGAATGTTACCGAAAGCGGCAAAGGTATCGTGGAGAGCCTTGTTGTCGATGGCAGCATCGAGGTTCTTGATGAAGATGTTGCCCTGGCCCGTCTTGCGCAGAGCAGGGTCACGCTGTGACCACATGATGCGGCAGGGGCGGTTCTTGATGAGCGTGTAGTTCAGCTCCTCGAGGGCCTTCTCGCCATCGGGGGTGCTGTTGTAGTTGACGTAGGCGTAGCCGAGCGAGCGACGAGTGACAGCGTCGCGGCAGACGCGGATCGAGGCAACGGGGCCAATCTGCGAGAACAGCTCAAAGAGCATGGCCTCGGTGACGGACTCGTCGAGCTCGCCAACGTACAGCGAAGCAGAGGCCTGCTGGTTGGGAGCAGCCGCGCCAGAGGCAGGGGCATCGAGGTCGGTGGCCTCGGTGGCGTTGGCCGCGGGGGCAGCCTTGTCGCCGTTGAGAGAGGTGTTTCCGAGCTCGTTGGCGAGCTGGTCAACAGAGGCCGAAGCGGTGGAGCAGCCATTTTGACGGATCGGGGAGATGGAAAAGGAGAGTCTGTCGGTGGCGAGGGATGCTGTTAGCAACACTGTGTTTCGACGATGATAGAGTATAAATGTTCAGATTCGCAGAAGGGGAACGATCGAGCCAGAACGTAGAAGCAAATGGACCGAAAATGGAACAGGGGAGGGAGGGGATGCAGCAAATGAGTCGCAGCAAGGGCAGACGACGGGGACGGAAAAGGCGACGGTGAACAAAGGAGCTGGCCAAATGCAGCAACACAGCAAGCCAACAAAAGCCTGTTGGGAGGGGAACCAAGCAGCCGCGTACCTGTAGGGAGAGTAATCGCAGGATGTCCTAACTTTGAGACGGAGGGTCGAAGACTCCTGTCGGCTGGCGATGAGGAATCGAGGAGGAATCGTAGGGATTGTCGTGATGTTTTTTTTACTCCGTGGTGGATAGCTGACGGAGGTTGGTTTGGATTTTTTGGATTTTTGAATGGATTTTCAATTTTTTTTGTTGATTTGACAGTGAAAACAAAAATACGTAAAGAACATAAATCGAGTACGGTGAAGTACTGTCAAATAGTGTTCTCGTATCGAAGGTGAAGTTTTTGGGTTTTGAAGGCGGTGACGGAGGAAAGAAGCAAAAAAAAGAGGTGGAGAGGAAAGAATTTCACTGTCGCGGTCTAGTTCAGATATGCTCAAATTTTTTTTTCGCTCCCAATTTTTTCTGTTCTGTAAATTCACTTAGCGCAGAAATTGGCTTGTGGAGGCTTATGTAATGGTTGGTGGAGCGAGGAAAGGAGGCAAGGAAATGAGGTTGGCTGGAAGGAAGCCTGAGGCTCACTAAAACGGTGAAGAAACACACCACCAGAACAAGGGATATCTCCACGTGGACTGAATTTTCCTAGGCTCTTTCCCGCGACGTCGCCTCCAGAGGTGGCGACGAGGGTGCCGCTTCCCAATTTGCGAGGGTCTTCCTCTGATCCCTTTAGGATTTGTTGAATTTAAAGGTGCTCGGGGAAAGAGCTTTCGTTGTTTGGTTTCATCGATCTTTGCCGCCGATTTAAATTAACAGTTGTTGTCATTATGAGGAAGGCACTGACCAACATCGTGCCCCACCATCTGACTTCCTATTAACGGGCTGTTGCCAATATGGGGCCTCGCAAAACCGAAACTATTGCTGGCTGCTTTCTTCCTTACGGCCGTCCGTCCTCTACACTTAACTGCACTTGCCTGCAAAGGCGTTTGCAGCCCCCGAAGGAAGGAGCCATGGCGCAACACAATATGCCATGTGGAAGGTGCGACGATGTCGGCTTCCGGTCGGGTAACTATTGCAGGGAAACCGCGAACCACGCACCACGAACCGTGAAACAGAATACATGAACCGAAAAAGAAGGTGAGAGCGACGGCAAGTACTTTACGTTCCTCCCCTTGTTGACTTGGCCTCGTTCTTCGGTCAACAGGCTGCCTGGTCTTCCTCGTAGAGTTTAGCGCCTTTCCCCTGTATGTTCGGCCTTTTGCTGAACTGCTGGCGTAGAACCCCTGAAGCCCACCACGTCTTAAGTCTCCATGACTAACCCGTGAGGCTGCGGGCCACAGTGAACTTTCTAGAACTGGAGTGTAGGCCGCCCCTTCCCGCCATTAGCTCACCCAGCCAGCAGTTACGTCCACAGCTTGCTCGTCTGCCTAACAAAAGCGAGGCAGGCGCCCTCGACCTGCCCGACCTCCTGCCGAAACACCATTGCCTCAGCATCCCCAGCTCTTGTCAACGTTGCGGTCACAAGCTGCACAGCCCAACATTCTTGCTGTTCGAGACAAATTGCACAGTCCATACCTTTTTTATCCAACTTTGATCCTACGACACCACCATCTACCCTCGAATCTGGCCAGCCGCGTACGATAGGACCCCGCGCTCGAATCATATCTCAGCTGGCCGCTGTTGCCAACGAGCAGCGGCGTCTCTCAAAGCTCACAACGCAGCAAAACCAGCCATGTTCCGACATTCTCTGGAAACTCGCGACGGCTCCGGAACGTCAACCTCAGTGGCCAGAGGCACTCGAACCCATTTACAGCCCACTCGCTGTCCCCCGGGACGGGCTCGGGCGCATCCAAGACGGTTTTTGCAACATGCCAGCCAGGCGCGCATGCAAGCGTCAGCAAGAACGCGACGAGCTCAAGCTGCACGTTCGATCCAGCGGACATGGCGTGGTCACCAGGCAAGGCGGAACACCAAGGCACGGCACCGGCAAGCTTTGGCCGAGCTCTACGACTCTGGGAGCTCACTGTCGCCTGAAGTGAGGGTCGCTGTTGCGTTCCCTCTGCTTATGCAGCCTTTGATACCCGTAAAACCGGACGATGCTAGGTTTCTATGCATGTTTGGTAGAAGATTTGGCCAAGACAGACTATGCGGCCCTTGCTTCCGGGCAGCTTTCCCGAACAAGACTTTGGCACCTTGTCCACATCCTCGTGACGACGCTGAGCCAGAACCAGTATGTTGAACAGTCGCCCTCAGATTCCGAAAAGCGTTTGTTTTATGCATTAACCTCAAGCTCTTTCCACAGAGTGCAAATGCCGTCTCTCTTCTTCCTCTTCACCTCCTTCACGCGCGTTATCCAGATCCGGCCAGCAAGCTCTCCTCAACAGCCTCCAAGCGTATTTTAAGATGCTTGTTGGCTTCTACAACAAGGGCAAAGATGTCTTGGGAAAGAATACGACATCGTACTTGGAACAAGCTATCTTTATCCCTCTGGCACCGCGAGAGGACACACCAGTAGGGTTTCTGCAAACGCGCATACTCGGAGTTTGCAGAGACGTTTTTGGCCAGCCACTACTACTCCTGGAGAACTCGACTGTCTCGCTTGCAAGCCACATTGATGTCGAAGCTCTTTCCCTTGCCGTGGTCAACGTTGTACGGCACGAAACAGAAGCCGCGGCCAAACTCGGAGGAGCTAGTCTATCTTCTTGCCCACCTCGTCGACCTGCAGAACCAACTGCCCGAAGACAGCCAGGGGTCGCTTCTGTACCTGAAGGCCATATATACACAGCTTTCTTTCTTATCCAACATCATTCGATTGCGATTTGCCAGCTCACCCAAAGATGGAATGAGGAAAAGCCTTTTCAGGACAAGTATCTGGAGACGCACATTCGATCCTTGGTCGACAAGGAGGAGATTACGAGGCTTCTCAAACGGTTCACGGCAAGCCAGTCAAACTCTTACGGAACAAGACTACGAGAGCTGCTCGCTGGATACGCCATTGTTCTCATCCGGTGCTTTCCGACAAAGGGGACGACATTCGAATGCAGTTCTTCTTGGCAGATCTCCCGACAAAGTCTGGGCCTCAGCCAGCCGTGCGTGTTTTCTGGGAGGCATCCAGCGCGACGATATCTTTCACCAGGTGCTGAAATCCCCGAAAGCAACACTTGATATTTTGCTGCGCCGCAAGAACGATTTGACAATGCTGGCACCGGGGGAGAACGAGTCAAGCTGGGATAGGGACTGCGCACAATTCTTCTCTTTTTAGAGCTCTACACATTCGTGCTGAGGCTTACCGACGACGATGACTTCTTTTCTGCCTTTGCGAACTCGACATCACCGTTTAGGGAATCCCAAAAGCAGCCCAAATCCCGTCTACGGTCATCGGCTCTGTCCCTGCCCTCACTGGAGACGCTGACACTGTTCCTCAAAAACTTGTCGTTCACACTTCTCTACAACGCCTTCGGATCTACTGAAAAACGACACCGACAACAGTCTTCAATCCGCTTTTTCGTCTGCGAAACCCAAGCGGTCCGGGCAGGTCGGCAACTACTATGTTGTGCCAGGCTTGGATTTCCGCATGTTCAAGACGATTGTCACGACGGCCATCCAGATGCTGTATGAGCGCGATTCTCGACGAAAGTTCCTTCCCACGGACCACTGGCACATGACGTCCTATTTCACATGGCCCAAGTTTGTGCAGCTGTTGTGTCGGAAGAGCAGAGGCAGCAATGACCTTCGCCACGCTGGAAACGCCGATGAAGACGAGGATGTAGACATGGATGAGGAGGATAGCGAAGACGAGATGGAGGACCACTCGTATTCTGCTTCGTCGCGGTCGTTTGCTCGCACTTCAAGATATGCCCTGTTGGAGAGGATGCGGCGACAAAGAGAAAAAGTCACAGCGGGACCGTTTGCTGGCAACAATTGGGCCAAAGCTCGAGATCCTTCGCAACATGCCCTATGTTCTTCCCTTTGAGGCCCGTGTGCGAATTTTCCGCGAGTTTGTCCATCTCGACAGCTGCGCGCGGCGCGATGGCTTCCCAGACCCAGATGCATGGCGTGCCCATATGATGGACCGCCATGGCGGTTGGGGGAGAACAGTCCTGCACGATTGGTTGTTGCACGGCACAGTGCGCGTATCCGACGCGATTCAATCTTTGAGTCGGCATTGAACCAGTTCTGGGAGCTCGGCGAGGGCCTGAAAGAACCCATCCAAATCACTTTCATCGATGATTTTGGCAACGAGGAAGCGGGCATTGATGGCGGTGGTGTCACCAAGGAATTTTGACGTGCGCCTTGATGCAAGTCCTGTCCCCGGAAGAAGACTTGTTTGAGTCGAATACGGAGAATGCAATCTACCCGAGCCCGACAAAGTTTGACCAAACCAGGCTCTCCCTACAAAGACATGGCTTGGCCGAGGGCAGCGCTGAGGTGGATGAGCAGATGGCGTCCTTGATGAAGCACTACGAAGTTCATCGGGCGGATGATTGGAAAGTGCTTGTACGAGGGCATCCTGATCGACTTTGTGTTTGCGGGTTTCTTTCCTGTTGAAGTGGGCACTTTCTGCAACCGACTCGGTGTACCGGGCCAACCTCAACGACCTGCGGAAATGACGAGGAGCTGTACCAGGGTTTGCTAATGCTCAAGAATTACGACGGAGACGTGGCCGACTTTGGCACAGACTTTACCCTTCAGGACCAAGGTCTCGCGTAAGGGCGACCGGGTGTTGACAGAGACGCGCAATCTCATCCCTAACGGCGACAAGATCCCGGTGACGAACGAGAACCGTCTTTTGTACATTTCCTACGTCGCGCGCACCGACTGATGGTGCAGCCGCATCTGGTGACCAAGGCGTTCCTTCGCGGGCTGGGGACGATCATCGACCCCGTGTGGCTGCGGATGTTCAACCAACATGAGCTGCAGCGTCTCGTGGGCGGCGATTCGTCGGAAATCGACGTGGAGGACCTCCGGCGCAATACCATCTACGGCGGCCTGTACGTGATTGGCGACGACCACGAGGAGCATCCAACGGTCAAGTTGTTTTGGACGTGGTGCAGTCGCTGCCGGACGACGACCGTCGCCTGCTGCTCAAGTACGTGACGTCGACGCCACGCGCACCGCTGCTGGGATTCTCGCAGCTGAGTCCAAGTTCAGCATCCGCGATGCTGCACGGACGAGGCACGGCTGCCCAGCACGAGCACGTGTGTCAATCTATTGAAGCTGCCGCGGTACTCGACCGAAGAGACGCTGAGGGAGAAGTTGCTGTATGCGATTCGGTCGAATGCACGGTTCGATCTGAGTTGAGTTTGGTTGTGCGTTTTTCGACTATTTTTTGGCGAGTTTCCTGTTTGCTTTTGACGATTTGACGAGTTACTTTTCTCTTGTTCCTTTTGGCATGTTCCTTTTGGGCGGCACCTTTTGGCGAGTTCGTGTTTTATGAGTTCTGACGAGGTTTGATAACACATTTGGTGTCGTTCTTGCAGCCAATTTAAGGTTTTTGATCCACTGTTCCACGATTTGGACTTTTTTTTTTTTGTTTCTGCTCATGATAGGTGTAACTAGCAAGCACGTGTTGTTTTGTATTGTTCTGGTCTTCTGTTCTGTTTTGTTTTGTCGTTGACGAATATATAATTTTTGATATAAAACGGATCTTGAAGTGAACCAGCCGAAGAGATAAGTCGGTGCATAAATAGTTGCACCCGCGGACACTAGTGGACTAGTCAGGACTTTATCCGGCGTGGCGATTAATACGGGGCCTAGCGACCTGCCCCAAAGCAGTTATAGCGAGCGCATGGAGTCAGCATGGGAAGTGGGAAGGCGCATTTTGGAGCCGCACAACAGGTAAAAGGACGATCGAAATGAAGAGCTCCAGGTGAAGATCCGGGATCTTTCTTTCTCTCTGGGGATTACTAGCGGACGAAATACCGCGACGACTCCATCTACTCGTTTCCAGCGCAGCCCTAACTCCTGCTCGCGCCGAGATATAGGAAGCGACACAGCGCTCTACAGCGCTGTGATTTGCATGTGACAACAAGGAGAAAGCCACGATTCGACAACAGTACGACACACCCAAGACGACACAGCGACTCAGTAACACAATAGCGTGGCCATGGTTCATCTGGGGGCGATCCTCGGCGCGGCTTTTTGCGGCCACTTCAGCGGTCTCGGCACGCCCTTCGCCGAGAATTCGCTGGGCAGCACCAAGAAGAGAGCAGCAGCAGCAGCAGCAGGAGGAGGACCAGACTGCCCGACTACGCATCGCACGCAACAAGCCATGCTCACGAGCCATTCTCGAGCGGACGTTACAGGCTGCCGTACCAGCGGCCGTCCGCGTCGTGTCGGCGGTTCCAGGCGCCCGAGGTCGAGGCGACGATTGAGGCCATGCGCAAGCTCGTGCGCGATCCGGACTTGTTCCGCCTGTTTGAGAACTGCTTTCCCAACACACTGGACACGGCGATTGCATGGCACGGGCTGGGCGAGGGCACGGCCGACGAGGAGCTGACGTTTGTGACGACGGGCGACATCAACGCCATGTGGCTGCGCGACAGTGCCAACCAGCTGCAGAGCTATCGGTCTCTGCTGCGGCCGGTCAGCGGGAAGGACAAGGCATCGCCGTCTTCGTCGTTATCCTCATTGGCCTCACTATTCCGCGGCACAATCAACCTGCAGGCGCGCTACATACAAAACTCGCCGCACTGCAACGCGTTCCGGCCGCCGGCCGAGAGCGGGCTGACAGTGACGGGCGGCTTCGGCGGCGGCGACATTGTGTACCCCCCAGTGGCACACGAGGTGGTGTTTGAATGCAAGTACGAGCTGGACTCGCTGGCAGCGTTCTTGCAGCTGTCGTACGACTACTATGCGGCGACGCAGGACGGCGCCTTTTTTTGCAAGCGGTTTAAGAAGGAGGAGGAGAGTGTCGGCGACGACGACGTCGAGTTCCGAAGCAACTGGGTGCTGGCCGTCGAGGCCATCCTGGCGACGGCCGAGGAGATGACGCGCGGCACGTATGGCCCCGACGGCCGTACGCTCTTCTCGCCGTACCAGTTCCAGCGGCCGACGACGGTGGCCACCGAGACGCTGCCCAACGGCGGCGCCGGCAGCCCTGTGCAGGCAGGCACGGGCATGGTGCGCAGCGCGTTCCGGCCGTCTGACGACGCGTGCACGTACCAGCTGTTTGTGCCGGCCAACATGATGCTGGCACGGTATCTGGCGGCGTGTGCGCCCATCGTGGCCCAGCTGGGGCGGAGGCACGGCGCTGCTGGCGACATCCCGACGACGGCGTCCGAGACCAGGCTTTCCAATGGCGATGCTGCCCACACCAGCGTCAACATCAATGTCAATGACCTCTTTGACGACGACGACTACAGCAACTACCGCCAGGGCCACCGCACGCGCTACTACCACGAGCTGGCCCTGCGCATGACCGACTTTGCCGAGACCGTCCGCCGCGGCATCGAGCGCCACGGCCGCGTGCACCACGAGGTGTACGGCAACATCTACGCCTACGAGGTCGACGGCTTTGGTTCGCACAATCTCATGGACGACGCCAACATCCCGTCGCTGCTGAGCGCGCCGCTGCTGGGGTATGTCGACCGGCACGACCCCGTCTACCGCAACACGCGCCGCTTCGTGCTCAGCCACGCCAATCCGTACTACATGACGGGCCCCGTGATCAACGGCACAGGCGGTCCGCACGTGGGCACGGGCATGGCGTGGCCGATGAGCCTCGTGGTGCAGATCATGACGACGGACAGCGACCGCGAGATCGTGGCGCTGCTGCAGCAGCTGCTGTCGTCGACGGACGGGCTGGGCCTGATGCACGAGTCGATCAGCAGCCACGACGAGGGCGTGTGGACGCGGCAGTGGTTCTCGTGGGCCAACGGGCTGTTTGGGCAGATGCTGCTCGACCTGAGGGACCGCAAGCCGCATCTGCTCGCCAAGAGCTTCCAGTAATACGGAGGAACAACCACGGCGTTGGGTGTTTTTAACAGTGTGTATGTATCTTATCTGCAAGGTATATTTCATGGTGGCGAACAATTCATTGTGTGTTTTTGTTGCAATTCTTGTCATTCAGTGACTTCTTCATTGTCTTTGGTGAGCTTTTATCCCAGGTGGATCTCTGGACCCCAATTCAGCCGCGAACTGGTGAGTCAAATTGCCCCCAGTCTCTTTGTTCCTGTTCCTCTTACATTCTTTCCATGCAATGGGGGTCTGAAAGGATAGCAACAAAAGAAAACAAAGGAGAAATGAAAACGAAGCTGTACGGAGTAGATGCAAGATACCTAGCATTTACAATACAATAATACGCATGGGTTGGCATAGAACATGGAACTAGTGGAACCATGCCTCACGAGAGCTCTCCAGCAGATCAAACAAGGCCCAACACAGACCCCTTCCACAGACACGGCCAGACATGGTCTCGAGCAGACATCGAACACTGAGTCCGTAAAATCTTGGCATCAGAAAATAATGGGTTGCACATTGCGCTAGAGCAGTCTTGATCAGTTCGTGAGTCTGATGAGAGCGAAACATACCCGGTAGACACCCAGCATTAATACGACGCAAGGAGTATTCTGCACGGAGGATCAGCTGCGTGCCGTCCGTGGTGTTGCGCTATGCACTGTGAGCCTCTCCAAAACAGCCTCTCTTATCTCCCTTTTTTGTTTCAATTTACTCAATTTTCTCCGCATCTTTCTCCCTCGGTTCCGTCTTTCATTTATCTCTTCTGCAGCAGAGGCGACCGAATAGCTGTCCTCTCCAGACCGTCTACAGTATGCATTGGTAGGCCGGCGGTTGGGTGGCTCTTCTCTTTTCTTTTCATTTGCTCTCTTGTCTTGTGTTCTGCTTTTGTCTCCATTCAGCTTCACTTTTTTCCTTTACACTTTACACTGTTGCTCCTTCCTATCTTCGCCGCGTCTGCGTCGCTCCTTCTTCGTACCCTCTCTTCGCTCCTTCCCCATCCTCGCATCACCACGGCTCCTTCCTTCCTCAAGAGATGCTCACGTGAACTTCCTTCCCTTCTCTCCCCCCTTTCCCTCTTCCTCATCCCTCTTTTTTTTTCTTCTTCTTCTTTTCTTCATTTCCCCTCCACATCTCCTCTCCGATTTAGGCGGCTGGCATTCTCGGCTTCCTGGGCTTTCTTGGCTCCTGCAAGCAGTGCGCATCGATGGGAATGTGAGCAATGATCCAGCAACGCGACGACAGCTTTGCTTCACAACACCATTAGCGATATCTCGAACCTCTCCTGCATCACCACGCAATGCCACCCATCCGTCTCGTCGGCCGGCGTCCGCAGCCGCTTTGTCGTCCTCGTCCTCTTCGTCCTGTGCGTCTTGCTGCTGCTGCCGACGCCACGGCACGAGCTCGGCACCGCGCTGTACTTTGCCCTCTTCTCGCCGAGCAGCCCCCGGTCACTGTCGTCACTCTCCTCCTTGCCTCACCTGTCCCCAAACGGCGCCTTTGACGTCATCCGCTACATCAACCCGCTTATTGGCACCGTCAACGGCGGCCACGTCTTTCCTGGCGCTACGCTGCCCTATGGCATGGCCAAGGTCGTCGCCGACACCAACAGCCCGGCTGAAAATGCTGCTGGCTTCGTGTCCGACTACAGCAAGATCACAGGCTTCTCGCACATGCACGACTCGGGCACCGGCGGCAGCCCGTCCATGGGCAACTTTCCGCTGTTTATGCACCCGGGCTGTCCCCAGGACAACTTTGCCAAGTGCGAGTATCCCAGTTTCCGGCGCGCCGTTGTCCGCCGCAACGACACAGCACGGGCCAGCCCCGGCTACTTTGCCATTGAGCTCAACAACTCGGTCAGCGCCGAAATGACGGCCACGCAGCACACCGCACTCTATCGCTTCTCGTTTCCCGACGCCGTGGCTGCCGATGCACGCGCGGCGGCTCGCCGCGCAGGATCGTCAACAGGCGACAGTTCAAACACACAGGCGCCGCTCGAGCTCTGGTGTGGCGACGCGTATGTTCCCTATGCCCCGCTGGTGCTGGTTGACCTCTCGGATTTGGGGACCTCGCGCACATCTGGCGGCATCCAGGTCTACCCGGAGTCGGGACGCATTATCGGTGACGGCCGCTATCAGCCGTCGTTTGGCATGGGCAACTACAACGCCTTTTTCTGTGCCGATTTTAAGGGTGCCACAATCCACAAGACTGGCGTCTTGCAGGCACACGGGCATCCGACGCCGTCAAATTTGTCGGCAACCTAGGCGAGGGCTACTTCCGCGATCCCCGGGGCGCGGCCGGTGCCTGGATCCAGTTTTGAGCCTCCGCCACCAGGCTCCGACACACCATCACGGCACGCGTCGGCGTGTCCTTCATCTCGACTGACCAAGCCTGTGCAACGCCGAGGCCGAGATCCCAGACTGGATTTTGACGGCACGGTGCGCGCGGCCCAGGATGCGTGCGCGAGAAGCTGTCCTACAAGTAATCATGGCGTGTCCTCGGCCATGCAGATACAACCTTTTGGTCCGGCCTGTACCGCACGTTGCTGTCGCCACAGAATTACACGGGCGAGAACCAGAAGTGGGAGTCGGGCGAGGCCGTACTATGATTCTTTCTACTGCATTTGGGACTCGTTCCGCGCACAGCACCCACTCCTCACAATCATCGATCCGGCGGCGCAGACGGAGATGGTGCGCGCGCTGCTCGATATTTACCGCTACGATGGCAAGCTGCCCGACTGCCGGATGAGCTTTTGCAAGGGCTACACGCAGGGCGGGTCAATGCGGACGTGGTCGTGGCCGACGCATTTGTCAAGAACCTGACGGAAGGCATTGACTGGGCGACAGCGTATGCAGCTGTTGTGTCTGATGCCGAGGTCGAGCCTGGGTTCTGGGGGCGTCGAGGGCCGCCGGCAGTCTGGAGAGCTACCATGCGCTGGGCTTTATTCCCTGGAACGACAACGACATCAACGGCACGGGGCCAATGAGTCGCACCATTTCAAGACTGGTCGAATATGCCTACGACGACTTTGTAATATCCCTGCTGGCCAAGGCTTGCTGGATGGAGGCGGCGTCCATGTGAATAAGAAGACGCTGGATGGAGCTGCTGCTGCTGCTGCTCCTGGGCAGCAACCGCTCGGCCAGGGGTCGGTAGCGGCTGTGGACCTGGCCCCAGCTCGCCTGGCTGCCGATGCTGTCAAGTACCACGGCCGTGGTGCCAACTGGCGCAACATCTGGAACGCCGAGCAGCGCGACCTGTACCGCGACACAATGGACGAGGTGGTGCAGAGCGAGTTTGTAGGCTTTTTGCAGCCGCGACTGCAGAAACGGCACCTGGCGCTACACAGCACGCGCCGCTGCAGTCCTGGCTTTGACATGCACAGCTGCTACTATGATACGGCCTACGACACGTACGAGGGCAGCCCGTGGCTCTACTCGTTCTACGCGCCACAGGACATGCGAACGCTCGTGCGGCTCATGGGCGGGCCTGCCGCGTTTACACGGCGCCTGCAGTACTTCCACGAGTCGGGCATTGCGTACATGGGCAACGAGCAGAACATTTTTGCCCGTGTTCCAGTTCCACTACGCGGGCGGCCGGGGCGCAGCAGCTACTGGGCGCACCGCTACATCCGTCGCTGTTCAACGCGACGGTCAACGGCATCCCGGGCAACGACGACTGCGCCATGGGCGCCTTCTCGGCGTTTGTGTACATGGGCTTCTTTCCGTGGCGGGACAGAGTGTGTACCTGCTGACGGCGCCGTTCTTCCGCGAGGTACGCATCCGGGCGCGCAACGGCCGCGACGCCGTGTTCCGCGTGCGTAACTTTGACCCGACATACGCGGCCAAGTACATCCAGAGCGCGACGCTCAACAGCAAGCCGTACACGCGCAACTGGATCTCGCACGACATTTTCATGACGGGCGGTGTGCTCGAGTACACGGTGGGCACAGAGGAGGGCACCTGGGGCACACACGACGAGGACCTGCCGCCGAGCTACTACGGGGACGGCAGCGAACTGGAAGGGCATTCCCGGGGCGGGAGAAGTACCACAAGGAGCAGGGCGAGCGTGACGATAATGATGCCGACGATGCTGATGTTGCTGATGATACCATATATTTTATATATTTTTGATATGAATACTTGACATATTTTGACATATTTTGCAAGCCACCAATCTTTCCCCAAAGCAGTTCCAAAATGCCATATCCAAGTCGTGTGCTGTCTATGTTCAGTCTTCGTCTTCGCCTTCGTCTTCATCTCCGTTCTTATCCTCACCCTCATCCTCTTCTTCGCCTGCTTCTTCGCCCTCGTCCTCGTCGCTTTCATCCTCGCTGTCCGATTCGTCACCCGGGTCTGGGCGGACAATGCGGTTGAGGTGTGTCACAAAAGGCACCAATGCCTGCACGATCTCAATCATCTTGTCGTGGCCATCGGGGTCGGTGAACGTGCTGTCGGGGAGCTTCTTGTGGGCGAAAAAGTTGCGCAGCTTGAGCAGCTCAATGTCGCGATGGTCTGCGCTGTAGCCCAGGGGCTTCTTCTTCAGCGCATTCTCCGCATTCAGCTTGGCAAAGGCCTTCTTGGCAGCGGCCTCGTCGGCGTCTTCTCCTCCCTTCTTGTTCTCGGCGTTCTTGGCCGCCTTGCCCTTCCGCTGCGCCCTTTGTGCTTCTGCACACCTTCGGGAAGAACGTCTCCCGCAAACGCGTGTCCTCTACTAGAGCACGACGCCACCGCTGTGGCCGTTCGTCAATGCTTGCCCGCAGCAGCCGCAGCTGGTCATTGTCCCGGATACCACAGCCCGCCGCCGATGAAGCAGTTGCCGGGCTCGCAGTGCATATAGTAGCACGCATAGGGTCCTTTTTGCCCGTGCGCGACCAGGCGGCCGAAAAGTGCGGCTTGTAGGGCTGCGGGTTCTTGCTGAAGCGGATGTCGCGGTAGATACGGAAGACCACGTCCTTGGCCGGCAGCTCGGGCAGCGTGTCGTCGGCGTCGGCCGCCATGCGTGCGCCCACGCTCTCGACGTACGACAGCCAGTCCTTTTGTGCGCGGCGAAACTCGGCGTCGTTGCCCTTGAGCCACTCGCGGCGGTTGTTGGCCTTGAGGTCTTTGAGGAAGAGCATGGTGACGGGGTGGACGGTGTCGTCGGAGTAGTCGACGCCGCCGAGGTCGCGCAGCTTCTTGTGCGGGACAAACGTGCGCCGGGGGCCGCTCTCGTCGTCGTCGTCCGAGTCGTCCGAGTCGACGTGACCATTCTTTTTGCCTTTGCCTTTTGCATTCTTCATGTTTTGCGTGTCTTTTTCCTCGCCTTCCTCTTCCGCCGCCTCTTCATCGCCATCCTCGTCCTCTTCATCTTCATCTCTTGGTAGGCGTCGCCGTCGCTGTCGCCGCTGTCATCCATGGTGCGACGCGCCCCGTTTCTCGACTTGGCGGCGGACGATGTCTTGGCCCGTTTGCCCCGGTGGCTATCCTCGTCATCCTCTGAGTCGTCGCCCTCAAAGTACTTGCTCGTCTGCCCGACAAGCTGATTCTCGAAGAGCGGCGACGGCCAGACGGCTCCGGCGTCAATGGCGCCTCTCTCTTGCGTGCAGGCATTGTTGGTGATGATGGAATGTAGACGATTGAAACGGAGATGATGGGGAAAGGGCAAGACTGTCAAAAGAAAAACGACAAAGGAGTCGACACCAAAAGCGGTCGCCATCGCTGCGTCGATTCCGGCAAGACAATGGACGCGACGGATCGCGGAGCTAAACCGCTTCGGGACATGCTCTCAAACACGCCATCACGTGAGCACTTTACCGCAAGAGGCTCTCCACCGAACCCGCCTAAACCACTGGCACCAACACCTTCCCAAACGCCGCAACTACTCCATAACCACGTTACATGGCTGTTTTGGGGTTTGGGAGGGGACGAAGGGGCCGCTGGGCCGCTGGGCCGCTGGAACCACTGGAGCTTATCGTCTGGCTTGTTCACGTCTGGTGGATGTAACAATCGAACCCCGACCGTTGAGGATCTATCAGCCATAGAAAGCGGAGGGGAAAGGCAAAAGGAACCGTTGCATCTGACGACACATGGAGCAGGACAGGATCGTTTATTGCCAGGATAAAGAAGAGCAGCCCGCCGGTTGAATCTGAGGAATTGTGGTCTCTGTCTTCAGCCCCATCTCAGGACTTGGACACTCTTTTCACAGAATCAGCAGCATCGACAAACATTGCCGCCAGTCAGCAAACACATACAGCACACTTCTTCTCTAGACAACCCTCACAACTATCGACATGACTGTCTCGGAAGACCCCTACCTCACGAGCCTCAAGAAGGACGGCTTCTCGTGGTGCGGTCGATTGTCAGTGGCGAGCAGCTCGCGGCGCTGCAGGAGCGGCGATCCGCACAGCCGACAAGGCACGGGCCGGCGACTGGCCGCACGTGCGCACCGTGGGCAAGCAGTTCCCTCCGTGGACCGGTGGAACCGCGAGGCGGCTGCCAGGGCCAAGGCCAGCCACGGCGCCGAGCAGCCGGGCATCTGGGGCGTGCAGCACCTGATGCGCCCGAGATGGGCCAGCCGGACGCGGGCATCTTCACGCAGAGCTACTTTGCGCAGGACGGCGTGCTGGACGTGGCCAAGCGGCTGCTGGGCTGCGGCGACGACGAGCTGGTCATGGAGCTGTACAACATGCTCGTGCGGCCCGACTACAAGGACTATGAGCTGCGCTGGCACCGCGACGACATCCCGCCCGAGGCCACGCCTGCGCAGGAGCTGGAGCGGCTGCAGGCGCCGGGCCTTCCACGCGCAGTGGAACCTGGCCCTGTGGGACGACGCTAGCCTGATTGTAGTCCCGGGGTCGCACGCGCGGGCGCGCACCGAGGGCGAGCAGGCCGCCGACCCGTACGAGGAGACGCTGCCGTGCGACGAGGCCGCGGGCCACCGGCCGCAGCTGACGGTGCAGCTGGGCCCGGGCGACGTGGTGTTCTACAACAACATTCTGCACCGGGGCGTGTACCAGACGGCCGTGGAGCGCACGACGCTGCACGGGTCCGTGGGCCACGTCAGCGGCAGTGCGCTGCGGGCGCGCAATGTGCTGCAGCACGGCGTGGGCGACTGGGTGGACAAGTGCGATTTCAGTGTGCTGTCCGAGGCAGAGCGGGCGCGCGCCGAGGGCATGCGGACACGGCTGCTCAAGATGGGCCGTGAGAGCGGGCCCGTGGGCTACTCGTTTGGCAGAATTAGGGGGGTGGGCGCAAGGGGGGGGTGAAGAGTCCCGCAAAGTCATACTGCAATGTATATATGTCATAATGATGAAGAGCAAAGAAATACAACGTTGGTTGGTTGTATCATGGACAGAAAAAGGGCCACAGCTGCACCGTTCCGACGAAGTAAAGTAAAACGACACGAGAATGAGCACAAAATTAAGAAACCCAGGTTGTGGCAATAGAAAGACACCGTATTCACAAAAAAAGAAAGAAAAGCAAGAAAGGAAAAGAAAGGAAAACCAAGGTCCCAAAACCAAACACCGTAACCCTAAACACTGCCTGACACCCCTGTAATTACAGTGGACAAGATAGAAGCATAGCACACCCGAGACAACACAACACAACACTACGACTGGAACAGGGCAATTGTGTCCGGGAAGACGTTGACGTTGTCGGCGGCGCTGGCCAGCGAGGCACCGTCCTGGTCAATCATGCTCGTCGCGCCGATCGTGTTGAGGTTGTAGATGTTGACGGCGCCCGTCAGGCCCTCGAGCGACGCAATGCGCGCCTGCACGACCGGCCGGCGATGCACGTCTGCGCATAGTTGCTGAAGAAGGAGTAGAGGCCGGCGCCGTAGACCAAGACGTCAGCGGACGCGACGACGCGCAGGCCCCAGGCCATGGCGCAGGTGCCGGTGGTGTCGGCGGCGCAGAGCGCGGCAAAGTCCGGGTCGCCGTACGTGCTGTTGGCCTCAAAGGGCGCGCTGGCCAGCGGGTTCGGCTGGTAGTAGGGCGTCTCGGTCTGGATCTGGCCCATGAACACGTCGCGCGTCGCCGCCAGCTGGTACTGGTACAGCTGGTGATGCTCGGCCGCGGTGCCGACGAGCCACACGGTGGCCGGCCGCGGCCTCGAGCAGCAGGCCGCGGCCCGTGTATACGGAGATCTGCGTGTTGTTGCGTCGTCCATGTCGTGGTCCGCGGTCCACAGCCAGACGTTCTCGGCGTACAGCGCGGCCGCCTCGGCGACGACGTGCATCGACATGAACGCGCCAATGCAGGCGGTGTCCACGGACGTCTGCTGCGGGTCCTTGACGCACTGCGCGCCTGCAGGTTGGAGCCGGCAAAGCGCCGATGCGCGTGTGCACGTCCCAGAGCCCGGCCGGCGCCGCGCTGCCCGACGCGTCTAGATTCCACTGGATCAGGATGGTGCCCGCCTGCGCGCCCTGCGTGCCCAGCACAAAGTCGGAGAGCTCGACGGCGCCCGGCTGGCCCGCGTACGCGCCGACCTGCAGCAGCGGCTGCGGGTTGCTGTCGCTGGCAAACGTGCTGCTGCCGCCGGCCATGAGGACGGGGTACGCCTCGCCCACGATGCGCGCGCCCGGCGGGACGACGAGCGTGTCCGTGACGAGGTACAGGCCGTAGTCGATAAACGCCCACGTTGCCCGTGGCCGTGGCGTAGTCAATGACGCGCTGCAAGCGCGGCCGTGTCGTCCGTCACGCCGTCGCCCTTGGCACCTGCGGAGCGCGCGCTGAAGAAGTGGCACGCCCGCAGGTTCTCATACTGCGGCTTGGAGCGCGCATAGTAGCCGCCCAGGACGCCCGCCGCATCGGCCGCCGCGTTGCCGCCGCCCAGCAGGCTCGCCGGGCGCGTGTTTGCCCGTGAACGCGCCCTGCAGCGGCGTCGGGCCGTTGGGCACGTAGTCGTGGCCCTGGCCCCAGGCCGCAATCGTCACGGTGCCGCCGGCGTCGCACTGCCCGTCAGCACGGGCCCGTCGTTGGTCTGCACGAGCACAGGCACGTCCGAGGCCACAATGTTCTCGAGGATGATGCTGCCGGCCGTCTCGGGCTGCGAGGCGCCGCCGGGCACAAACGCCGACAGAATGCCGACGGGGACGCTCGCAAAGGCGCTGTCAAACACGGTGATGGAGCCCACGGTCTGTGCGGCCGAGCCGCCCGCCGTCACGTTGATGCCACGGCGCAGTTTGGCGATGCTCAGGCCATAGTACGTCCAGCCCCAGTCCCACAGCTGGCTGATGGCCGTCGTGCAGCTGTCAAACGCCATGTTGCGCATAGTGAACTGCTGGTTGCCGAGCGAGGCCCCGACGGCGCCGCCGGTAAAGGTCAGGTCTGTCATGAAGCCGCGCTGCCGCTCTCGATAAACAGGCCAATGTGCGCCACGCCGCGGCCGTGGGCATGACGAACTGGATGTTCTGCAGGCTAGTGGCCTGGGCCGTGGGCCAGTGGATGCCGTACGCGAGCGTGCCCGCGTCGATGCCCGTCGTGTCCAGGACAAAGTTGCGCACCTGGCGGAAGAAGACGTTGGTCGCCAGCCAGTTGAGGTCCTGCGTGTAGTACGGGTCGCCGTTGATCAGGCCTGGCCCTGGAAGCCGGCCGTGGCCTTGAGCGTCGGCGGGCTGTTGGGGTCGCCAATCATCTGCGTCATGTACGCCGGGAGCAGCGACGACGACAGCAGGTACGTGCCGGCGGGGAAGTAGAACGATGGCGGGCGTCGTGGTAGACGAGGCACAGCCCTCGCCGCAGCGGTTGCCGTCCATGATGGCGTTGTTGATGGCCTCGGTATCGTCCGTCACGCCGTCGCCGGTGCGCCGTAGTCCTTGACGTTGCGGAAGACGGCATAGCCGTCCCCGGCAAACGGAGCGTATCCCTGGTCTGGTATGGTCAGCAGGGTGTATAGATGTGAGGAAAATAAAACATCAAAAAATAGAAATGTGATTCCTCGGGGAACTGTACGTACGCTCAATGTCGGCCAGCCAGTAGGCCTGGATCGAGGCCACAAAGTAGCCCAGCAGGGCCAACAGCACCAGCGACGCCGGTGTCTTTCATGATGGCAGGTTGATGGGCAGACAGCACGGGCAAGTTTGAGCATGGAACAGGTGAACGAGTGGCTGGAAACAAGGGCCCAAAATTTAAAAGGGCGTAAATGAGCGTATATAGAAAAGTGTATAAACGAAGCAAATTTGAAAAAGCACACGCCGGCGATGGAGGCAGCAAAAGGAGAGACTGTCGCGCGTGACTGCTGTCGATGAAGCAAGGACGTTAGGGAAAGGCGAAGAACGAAGAGAAAGAAAATAGAAGAGGAAAAAAGGAGGGAAAGGGAGACGAGAAAAAGGGAAACGAGAGGACGGCAGTCGATAAAAGAAAGTTTACGAGGCAGCCATTGTCGCGAGAATCCAGACCTTTGCGGACAGAGGAACGTTGTCAAGAATTCAAAACGATGACCGTGACTGGCATTTGGGATTCTCGCTCTCTTCTTCTGCACAGAAACTGGTATTCACCAGAAAACATGTGCCCAGATCGGGCTAGGAATTGCCCTTGCTCAACCTTGTTCGCGTGGCAGTTGGCATGCAGCCGTGATAGCACGCGGCGAGCGGTTTGTATTCCGTACAAATAGGGTACGGGGCACGGAGCGCGGAGTCCTTCGTATTGGTTCATCGGAAATAAAAAGGCCCTAAAAAGGGGCTTTTTATCGAAATAGACGAGGGGGAATTGCACTGCAGGGGCAGACGATGCAAGGGATGGCCGAAATTGAGTTTAGAAAACGTCAAGATCGACGCCTTTCTTTGTTCCCATGCAGCTTCGGTTAAGGGATGGGGAAGCTGTCAAAAAGAAAGAGAAAAACAAAGTCACAACAGTCGACAACGCAAAGACTCATGAACCGTTCCTCTGCGGGATCAAGTAGACGGAAAGGAGCCGAGAAGTCCAGTTTGTTGTCAGGGCCCTCTCTTTTTCTTTTTCTTTTTCTTTTCCTTTCTCTTTTGGTGAGAGGAATGTCGACGCGACTCGCTGCAACTGTCTCACAACACGCGCCCAAAGAATGAGGGGGAACGACGTGCGGCAGGACCAAAAGAGGAACTGATCAACACGCCGCGACGCGACGATGAGAAGCGTGAAAATAGAATGGCGAGAAAGAACAAAACGGCCATTGGCCTCAGCACGCAGAGTAAAAATAGTCTCATTCTCGGCGCCCACATCGGCTCTCCACTGAAACGAGCCTTTGCTGATCACCAACGTCGAGCTTGAGAGCAGGATGAATCCACGCATTGCACGTTTGCCTTCCCGTGCGCGTCATAAGATGTTGTTGATCGTTGACTGTTTTGTATCGCTATGAGTAAAGATAGCCACAGAAGAAGAAGAAGGAAAGAAAAAAAGAAGAGAAGAAGAAAAAAGGGCCTGCAGCTCCTCCGCCACACTTACTTCTTCTCGTCTTTGGGCCATGATGCCCCGCTGCCAGCGCCCTCGCCCTCGCCCTCGCCTTGAGCACGCATCATCGCCTTGTACAGCTGCCTGTTGCGCCATTCAGGCCACCTTTGCATCGGCCTTGGCGCGATCGCTGACATAAAAAACTCTCGTTCGTGTGCCGCTCGCACGTCCGCTCCAGCATCTCTGCCGCCCGCCGCTCCTCCGCTCGCCGCTCCTCACGTTCCCGCGCACTGCCCCGGCCAAAGACGCGTCCGAACCAGCTGCCGTTGTCCTGCCGCGCCTGCCGCTGCTTCTCCTTCATCTCCTCCACCGCTTCGGCGCGCTTGTTGGCCTCGTGCTCGGCCAGTGCTAGTGCCTGCTTTTCCGTCATGCCGGCGCGCTGCCCTTATTGTCTGCCGGTGATGGTGTTGCCCGCCGCTTGTACAGGTCGTATGTCGTGTCGAGCCGCTGCAGTCGGGCCCTCTTTAGCACGAGCTCTGCCTCCATCGCCTGGATGTCTTGTTGCAGCGTTTCCCGGTCCCGTTCGAGTGTGGCCAGGTCAATTGCAAATGCCTGCTGCCGGTTTTGTGCCTCGGCCTTGTCCCGCTGCTGCTGCTCCTCGCGCTCTCGCTCCCGCCTATGCTGCAGCGCTGTTTGTTCCGCAGCGTGCTTGGCCTTGGCTCGCGACAGCCGCTGCTGCTCTGCCTGGCGCTCCTGCCGCCGGCGCTCCCGCCGGAGCGTTGCTTCGAGGTGCGGCTCTTCCGTGCTGGCATTGCTGACGCCGTTGACGCTGCCGAGCCGGAGCGGCTGCGTTTGGTCCTTCTTTTCTGCCTCTTTGCAGGAATGAGCAGTAGTGCGCCCAACGCGTGGTCGAGCCGAAGCGCTCGCCGCGGCCGTCAATGTAGACGGGGTAGCGTCCGTCAACGCGCGTCGGCCGCTTGTCCAGGCATGAGCAGCAGCGGCGTGGACCCGATGTCAGCTTGCAGCCGCGCTCGAGCCAGTGCGGGCAGTCGGTGGAGGAGGATTCGGGCAGAGCACTTGAAAACGGATTCCATTCGTCAGCTGCTGTGCGGGATAATGACCCGGCAGCGGCGACAGCCCCACTCGGACGTTGCGGCTCCGTCCGCTGGCATCGTAGTGTGTGGCCTCGTAGGACGGAGGCGCAATGCGAGGTGTGTCGTCGTTGGCATCGCCGCGCAACTGTGCATTCGCGGCCACAAGCGCAGCCGCAGATGTTGCAGTGGCACCGGCGCCGCTGGAGTTTGTATCGCGCGTCTGATACGGCGGCGGCGGGGCGTTGTCTTCGTCTTCCGGCATTCTCTTTTTTATGCTTGGCAAAAGTGGGTGCTTTGTCGCATGCGCTTGCTCGTGTAAGTCCACTGGGTTGTATGCCCTTGTAGGCTGCTGTAGAAGGCCCGTAAGAGAGTTCAGCCGCAAACGTGTCGAAAAATAAAGAAAACCTAGTCTTGTCAAGTCGCTCGCCCGGCAGTCAACGGAGCTCGTTTGTTGATTTCATGCACGTCAGTCCTGGCCGTCGTTGACGTCGCTTTCGCCTTTTATATCTTACTTCTGTTCGCTGTGATGACTGGGGCTGCATATTAGCTTTGCGGCTTTCAAGGCGGAGCGGTCTTGGCCTGGCCAGTATTTACTCCGTTGTGGAGAGGTAGGGCGTATTTCTTCGACGATCGGCCATTTTTTTGGGAGGCGGTGCAAAGAACTAGTGCGAGGCTCGATCAATGTCGTCTGTCAAAGCCAAACCTAACCAATGACGACACATCCCGTCACCCACGAGTCACCCTCGGTTTCTCTACTTTGGATTTTTTGAGGTCTTGTGAGGCTGCGGTGCCTCCCGCTCACACGCTTGAATTAGTGATAGATCTCGCGTGCTTTGTCCGTTTGCTGCACGGATATCGAGACAAAGGCTGAGAAACGGCCTCCAAAAACTCGTTCTCTTTTAACAGACACAGCACAGCCCAAATGTAGCCAAGGATGTATGCAAGAAAATATCGTGCTGTTCAAGAAGCAAGGTGCCCGAACGAGCAGCCTTGAAAGAATGGAAATACGACTCAAAAAAGAAAACAAAGCAATGATATTCCCAGATATAGCCAAATAATCCAATCAATTCCCAAGCCGTAATGGCCCGGGCTGTCATAAACGCCGACCACCTTGGCATCCACCTCGAAACCAGTGCCAGAAAAAAGACCACAGAATATGACATAACCAAAAAAAGGAGAAAAAGGAGAAAAAAAGGAAATAGAAATAGAAATAGAAAAGACAGTCGTTTAAAGGTTGACGACAGGAGCGGTGATGCGGGCGAGAGGCGTCCGGTCGCCTGGCTTCTCCAAAATATCTGCATAGCTCTCGAGGCCCAAGCCCATGATGCTGATGACCTCAAAGATGTGTGTGCCCTTGAACGTCTCCGCCCAAAGGTGGATCACTGCCGTCGCGAGCTGGCGCAGCTTTGGCACCTTCGTTCGTGGGGGCCTGATGGCTGGAGGCACCCGGGCTGAGCCAGAGAGCGACGGGTCGATCGGCACAGCAAACTCCGTCTCGTCTAGTCAGGCGGGCGGACATTGTCGAGCAGGGTCTTCTCTTCGCCCGAGATGGGCGCATCGTTGGGGCCAATGGACGCCAGAGTGATCAGCCACTTTGATAGTAGTAGAGCACACTCCATGTTGCAGACTAAAAAAACGGGTTAGTTATCTATTCAAAGTCACTTTAAGATAGGGTTTGTCAAAGATACGTACGGGACAACTGCATGCTCCACTCCAGGGACTTGGTCCGCGCCACATAGTTTACACCAGCCTTGACGAGCATAGCCAGTGCGTGTATGGCCTGCACAACCGCGCGGATCGTGCGCGAACTACGCACCAGCAGCGGCACGTCGTCGAAAGCGTTCGCAATGATGCATGGTCGCGTGTCTCCAGCCGGCGGCCTTGGGTTTGAGGTCTGTGTACAGGCGAATGGTATGCAAGACGCAGCAGCGCAGTCGCATTGAACGCCACGGGCCGCCCGTGTAGTTGTCCGCGCTCATGCCCATGTTGCCACCAGAACTCGGCAGCGCGAAGCTGCCGGTGCTGCTCAAAGCCAATCTTGCCACAAGCGCAGACCATGTGCCACCTCTTCAATGTCATCAACCTTGAAGTCCTCTGTGGACACCGTACGGCGTGGCAATGCCGACAGAGGTTTGCTTGAGGAGTGAAATATGCTGGATGAAGCAGTGCATCAGGATGTAGTTGCCAAGCGATGACACGTGCGAGAGCGGGGTCTGGGCGTTGCGGTTCAGGATCGAGAGAACGCTTCCTGCAGCGGCAGCTCCATATTGGGATACGTTTGGCGCGCCTCCTGCCACTGCCACGCCGTCTCGCTTCTCCACAGCCGCGAGGGCTGCGGAAGAACCAAGTTGACCTCGACGTCAGCAGCAGAGGCGGGGTATTGTAAACGACGCTACAGAGGTTGAAAAAGCAGAAAGCAATTAGCTTTTGTCCGCGTGCTGCCCTCGACACGGATCCACGTATCCAGTCGGCCACCTGGCCTAGAAGGCCTGCGACTCGAGACCCTCTTTCGCGAACCAGAACCGCAAGCTTGACTCTGCAGCGACAGTGCCTCGTGCAAGATCGCCTTGGGGCCCCACAGACCAACACGCGAACAGAAGCAGGAGCGCCTGTATGGTCTCAAGGCGAGCCTGGGTGTGTTTGGAGAACTAAAGGGAGGGCGTTAGTTGGATTGTTTACATTGAATCATTTGTTTTCTTTGCTTTTTTTTAAAAAAAAAGGAGACATACTAAGGCTCCCGGTGCGTGTCCTGTGTCAGCGGCCGGTCGTTCTGCAACCGAGTTGAACGAGTTGGCGGTAGCCAGTGCTTGGGCGAAGGGCGCGTAGAGTGCGGGCTGTATGCGGCCGACGTGGGCAGCAAGCTGTGGACCTCATGGCTGTGTCTGCGCGAATCTGCTCAAAAGCGATAGCCTTTTGCAGCGTACCACAGCGCATTGCCGCGGTGGCTCTCAAAACGGTAACTGCGCACCCACCGCAAGGATGGCCAAGATTAGCTCGGGCGACATCTCGCCCGGTGAAAGTGTCTGGCAGATGCAGGAAAGGCAGGTGCTCGTGGAAACCGCTGACATATCCCTCGAGGAACCGGGTCAACGTGTGCGCGACGGGCAGACAAAGTCGGCGGGCAGGACGGATGAGAACTCCTCAAGACGGTTCTTGATCACGTTGTGGTCGGCTAGGCCGATGCGCCAAGCTGGTGCACGCAATCGAGCCATCGTCTTGCGAACGCTGGTGGCCAGACTCGGAATGCAGGTCGCGCATATCGGGCTGTACAGATGGGAATCGTGTCGAAGGGAAGGCATGATCCGTTCATCTTGGACGCATTGCCGCCACCCCGGCCCATCTCGGTCGCCGGTCGGCCCACATGCCGAAGGGTTGGTCTGACTCCAGCGCCGTCGGCAAAAAGTGCGACGACGAGTGAAGTCGTCCAGGAAAAGATGGTAGTCGTCAAAACGATGCTACTGGCGGCTGGCCCAGGTATGCTGGAGGAAGGGCTTCCTGCGATGCGGGTGCTTCACGGCTGCGGTCACTGTACACCGGTGGTGTGGTATCGAATGACTTTACTGCGGGATCGGGCCGGCAGACGACGCGTGGCCGAGATCTGGCATGATCTGCGGCATGGAGTTGATTTCAGCTGCGGATGCGAGGTGGGTGGCAGCATCTGACAGCAGGTCCAAGTTGCACGCCGCACATTCCTTGATGCAGCCGAGGGTCGGTGGAAGGCGGTGGTGCTGCACATGCGCGGGGAGTGATGGCGACGGAGCTTGTGGAGGTGCCGGGCCGGGATATCTTGACGTAGACTGCCGCCGCTGCATGCCCATCCATGGACATTTCGCCGTGTTCCTCGAGAGACCATTGTGTGGTGGCCGCTACCGCGGACGAAGTTTTCTTCGCGGGATGCGGCTGGTGCAGGCCTCTTTGCCACCCGTCTCATTGAGATGAACGCGAGCATCTTCTACTGGCGGGTAACGAGGAAGAATTCACTAATAGTCCCATAGAAAACACGAGAATAAAGCATGTGGTGTTTTCGAGATGGGGATATATATAAAAAAAAGAAAGAAAAAAAAGCTGGACAACGTTGGGCGTGTGGTGTGAAAAACCTGGGGAATATGTAAAGCAACTCCCAAGCCTAGGGAACAAAGAAGAAACAGAGTATGGGGTAGAGATGGGGAGGGGAGTGGGGAATCAGGGGAAGTGTGACACCAAAGTGCAGAGAGAGGACTCCGTGCTCTGAAAGTTTTGATGTTGACACGGCTCAGAATGCGTGGGCCAGCGGTTGATATATAACGCAGTTTGCCCCCATCACAAACATCGGCAAACACGAAACAGGAAGAGTATTTGGAAAGGACCCAAGCCAAAAAGCGGAGACCTTGTGGGAATAATTGAAGAATGTAGGACAAGTCGCCGAGGTGTAAAGGGCCCAGTAGGGACAAAGGAAACTGGGCATTAAAAAAAAAAATTTGGGAAGAGATGGGTGCACTCGAAAGTCAAAACGAAGAGGGGAATAGCGCATTGAGTAAAACAAAAAAAAGGGGAAAGGTTTGAGTAAAAAAAAATGGGTAGGAGGTCGGGTTGAAAAGTGTGAGAAAAAGGGATTGGGGTTATGAAACGCAAGGGTGGAGATAAACGAAAAGGATATTTAAAAAAAAAAAAAGCATTCAGTATTCAAACACGTCCCACGTTCTGCCAAAAATGTTCTTTCCACAACTGCGCCCAGTTGCAGGCAAAAGGCTTCTCCTTGTGTGAGTGGTTCTATTGTCTCGCACATGCTCCACGCGCCTAAACATGGAAGAGAAGAAGAATGTAAGTCTAATATGCTCAAAAAGCGGTAAAAATTGGGGGTGCAAGAGAAAAAGGCTTCCGCTTTCCTCAAGCGGTTATACACAAATCAATAAAAAGTTGCAATTGCCCCCCCATGGGGGGGAACCCAAACAAGGTGCGAAAAAAAGAAAGTAAGAGAGAAAGAAAAGAAAGAAAAAAAAAAGGAACGTGTGCTAGGATAGGGGGGAGGCTCACCGGAAGCGTTTGCGCAGTACTTGCACGGTAGTGTTTTTTGGGCTTCAGCGGGGCGTCCTTTCTGCACTGTGTTCGGCCCATTCCCCATACCTGAAAGAGGTTCTCGTGGGTATGAATGACTTTAAGACATGGGTCTGTCCTCAGTTTGATGAATAAGGCTGCAGGGGCAGCGGCTGCCCCTTGGGCATCCCCTGTGCGGAAGAAGAACCAGTAGAAAGCGCGATGGCACAAACGCGCTAAGGCTGTGATCTTACGTGCCGGACTGCGGAAGGCGGAGGATGTTCAAAGCAAAGAAAACCCGAACGAGGATGCTGCGTGGTTGCGAAGTGGGGCTGGGTTGGTTGGTCGATCTGGTGGGGGGGCCGATCTTGCGGTGCTTGCCCTGGGTTTAGGCTGTAGGTTGCTTTGATCTGTTTTCCTTTATCTTGCTTGTTCTGGGCCCACCGTAGCCTGTATTGCTGCCAGGGAAAATCAGTGGGAGGTGGAAAATATCAGGCGTTTGTCGGCGAGAGTGGATTGTAAGGTGGAAGTGGAAGTCGCAAAAGGTATACGTGAGTGGGGGTTTGGGTGAGGGGGAAAAGACAGGAGGGACAACGGGAGTTTGGGATGGTTCTGGGAGGCCTGGAAGAATGGGAGAATGCTGGGCTAGATCTTTGGTGTAAAGAGAGGAAGGAGGAATGAAGTGAGAGAGGGCCAAAAGAGAGATCAAAGGAGGAGAGGGAGGAATGAAGTGAGAGACGGGCCAAAGAGGAAAGGAGATCAAACGGAGGAGTAGGGGGAGGTGTGAGAGGAGAGGGGAACAGAAAGAAAAGATGAAAATAAGGAAAAGTGAAAAGTGAAAAGGTGAAAAGGCGAAAAAGTGAAAAAGACGGGGGCGTTTGTGGTTGAAAAATAAAACAAGATAATCAAACACGTCGCCCAACGGCACGTCTTGTTGCGGGGGAAAAAAAAAAAAAATGATGCGGTTTTCCCGGGGAGGAGAGAGACAGGTCTAATAGCGGTTACTCACACTCTCCAAACAAGCGCTTGTTGGATGAGAGCGAGCAGACCCCAGATAAAGCTATGGAAATCGAGAGGAGACGGGAAGGCGGGAGGGCCCGGACACGTAAACGAGGAGAAAACGGCAGCCGAAAGATCGAAACGGGGAAGCCACCCTCACTGTACATGTACCTCGTTCTTTTCCTGTTTCCTTTCTTTGGCCTTCCACGTTTCAGGAGCGGCGTGCCAATCCGCGTTGCTCCTCCCACGTCTAAGAAACTTAGGAGAGTAGACAGTGCTGTACATGTACTGGCAGGGTAGGAGGACAGGTCCCTGTAGGAGGGGTAATTTT